>AP025044.1:34620813-34762099 GCA_036186865.1 Eustoma russellianum
TGTGGGTAAATATAATATATATACATGTATAGATATATACATATGTATACATATATGTTTACATACACACGTGTGCATAATGTGAGTGTACACGCACACCTATATTTGTATATCTCGGAAATCTTCCATAAAGTTTGATAGATGGAAACTAGCGTAGTTGAAAAGCGAAATTAATTTAGATATATACAGATAAGGAGAAAAAACGAGTAAGAGGCGTTCGAGAACCACTATGTTTACGCTTCAGACGAAACAAAGCAAACAACCCCTCCAAATTGAGCCTATACCATGCACGAATAAAAATGTAACTGAAGTTGGTTCCCGAGGTGCACAGAAATAAATTTTTCAGTGATTCCAGATGGACGAAAGCCAAGAGAAATGGCAGGCGCAAACTACATGTCGATGGAGATGGGATCGGGTGCGTGTATCTTTCCATGTGATATGTGTTATCGATAAAATAAATGGTGAAATCATAAATTTTTTTTCAGTTTTATCATTCATTTGTGTTTATAACACATATACGACATAGGATATAACAGGAGATGTATATACCACGAGATAAAAACACACATATAACATAAGATATAACTGTTAATTTTCAATGAATTCATCTGAATCAACCAAATTCAATCAAAAACAAGAGGCATGAATTGAAGAGGAAACTAGAAAACAAGAGACATGAATTGAAGAGGAAACTAGGGAGCAAAGAGAGCAAAATGTATTCAGGGGAAATGCTCAACTATTTCCTTCAAATCATTCAACCGTAGGATTACAGTATATAAGAAAGAAGAAGATACGTAAATTTACAAGAATATCTTTGATAACTAACTTCCTACTATTATTAATACAAGGACACCGTCGTCATTTCACGTGTTTAAACTGTCTCCCACCTGCGCCGTTTTCCCGCGGTCCACTACCTGTTGCAAGCAATTACAAACTGCTGCAGCGTCCGCCTACTACCCCAGCTCAATCATGTGGCCTCAACCAATCATCTTCTTCCATTTTGGTTCCTTGCGGTTTCTACATCTAGCCCTTGCCAATTGCTGTCTTCTCTATCTCATTAATCACTCATTTCATAATTGCTTGATGAAATGCACAATGTGTTTGACCAATTTTCCTTTATCATGTTTGCTACAACACATCTTCACCTTTAACACCCCCCTCAAGCTATGTTTGGTATAGATGTTGCATGCCCCAAATGTACTGAGAAGATCACTCATTCTTCTTGAATCCAAGGCTTTCGTGAATATATCTGCAGCCTGGAGATCCGTCCTGATTGGCATGAGCTTGATAATGTCACCTTGCACTTTTTCTCTAAGTATATGACAATCAATTTCAATGTGTTTGGTTCTTTCATGAAACACTGGATTTTCAGCTATATGCATAGCACTTTTGCTGTCACATAATACTTTCACTGGTTCCTGCTTCTGGAGTTGCAAATCCTTAGACAAATATAACAACCATTGTACCTCACACGCCAAGGTTGTTAAGGCTCTGTATTCAGCTTCTGCTGAGGATTTTGATACAGTTGATTGCTTCTTGGCTTTCCATGATATCAAAGCTTCCCCTAAAAAGACGCAAAATCCTGTTACACTTCTCCTTGTTTCATTACATCCTGCTCAATCAGAGTCAGCAAATGCCCTCAGCTGCAATTGAGTATTAGACGGATAAAACAGTCCTTGACACACCATCCCTTTGATGTATCTGAGTAACCTGTGAGCAGCTTTAAGATGTTGCTCTGCTGTACTATCGAGAAACTGGCTAAGCTTCCCTATTAAACTTCTATAGGTGGAATTCTCAATTAAAGCAGGTGAATCACCATGAACCATTTTCAAATTTGCCTCCATAGGGGTCTTAGCAGGTTTAGCCCCGAGAAACCAGTGTTCCAGAAGTTCCAAAGCATATTTTCTTTGATTTAATACAAGCTCCCCTGTGACCTAGCTACTTCTATGCCCAATAAGTATCTCATGTCACCAAGGTCTTTAATCCTGAATGCATTATGCAGCTTAGATTTAAGAACTTCAATAGGCAGCATAGATGAGGAAACTAAGAAAATGTCATCCACATACACCAATGCAATTAGAAAATGATCTGAAGTCTGTCTAAGAAACAGTGTGTAATCATTTTTGGACTGAATGAATCCAAGGTACAACAAATATGTGGTCAATTTAGCATTCCATTCTCTAATAGCTTGTTTAAGCCCATACAGAGACTTTTCAAGCTTGCACACTAAACCATCCCGAGGTAGGCTCAATCCAGGGGGTGGAGTCATATAAATTTCTTCATGTAAATCACCATGGAGGAAAGCATTATTAACATCCAATTGTTGCATATGCCACTCCTTACTCGCTGCCATGGCTAAAACAAACCTGACAGTGGTCATCTTTGCTACGGGGGAAAATGTCTCTTGATAGTCAATACCATATTGCTGCGTATTCCCCTTTGCCACTAATCTAGCTTTGTTGCATTCCACAGTCCCATCAGCTTGATATTTCACTTTATAGACCCATTTACAGCCTATAGGCTTTTTGCCTGGTGGCAGGGGTACTAGTTTCCATGTGGTGTTTGCCTCAAGTGCGGCCAATTCTGTTTGCATAGTTGCCTGCCAGCTTGCAGAACTAGATGCTTCCAGATAATTAGTAGGTTCCATGTGCAAACCAGTAGCTAAGACATATGCTTTGTATTTAGGTGTCAATGAACTCAGAGAGAATGATCTACTAAGAGTGTGTGGTGTGAAGGAATTGTTCTGAGGAGTAAGAGAAGTTGAACGAAACTGATTGCAATAATATTGTTGTAAGTATGAAGGTGGTTGTTTATTTCGGATGGGTATGTTATTGGGAAGTTCTGGTAGACAGATGTCTAAGGAGTGATGGGGATGGGAGTAACTGGAGAAGAGGTGGAATCAGAAGACTGCTGAGGGACTTGATGTGATGGGGAGCAAACTGGGAGTGGAATATTGTGATGGACTGGAGAGGGAGACAGTGATGGTGTGTGAGTTGTGTCTGATGGAATGTTGGATGGAACTGGAAAAGGACAGCCATCTACATTTGAAGGGAAGGGATTGGATTTTGGTGCAGGAGAAGAATTCATAAAACAATTTTCAGGCTCGTTTAATTGGTGAGTGGAGTTGATTATGGGTGAATAGGGAAATATATTTTCATGAAAATCAACATCCCTGGATATGAAAATATCCTTTGTATCCAATTCTTGAAGAATATATCCTTTAGTTGTAAGAGAGAGGCCAATAAAAACACATTTTCTGGACTTGGGGTTGAACTTCCCATAACTGGAGTGTGTATTGACTGCAAAGGCCAAGAATCCAAAGGTTCTGAGATGTTGATAGGATGGAACTCTATTATATAACAATTGGTATGGAGTTTTATTATGAAGGACATGAGATGGAATTAGGTTTATCAAGTATATAGCGTGTTGGATACAAAATCTCCAGAGTTGAATAGGGACATGGCTTTGATTTTAAGTGCTCTAGCCACATTTAGGATATATTGATGCTTTCTTTCAACGACGCCATTCTGCTGTGGCGTGTAGGTGCAAGTAGTTTAGTGCAAAATTCCTTTTTCAGCATAAAATGAATTCATTTGGAGTTCTAAGCCATTATCAGAACGAATGGTTTTAATTTTGCGATCAAACTGAACAACCACAAAGTTATAGAAACTGGGTAAGATGTTTTTGACTTCAGATTTATTCTTCAACAAGTATAACCAAGTAAACCTGGTATAGTCATCCACAATGGTAAAAAAATAACGTTGTTGATACAATGTGGGATGTTTATAAGGCCCCCATATATCAACATGAATCAATGAAAAAGGGGATACAGTAGAGGATGTGGAAATAGGAAATGGTTTCTTCTTTTGTTTTGCAAGGGGACAGATATAACAAGGTTCAGAATCATCAGAAGCTACGACTAGGGGTTCAATCTTGTGGATTTCTTTCAATCTGGGTGAGGACAAATGTCCAAGCCTTGAATGCCAAAGTGCAGCTTGTGACTGTACAATAGCTTAAAACGAGAAATGAGAATTCTGGCCATGTTCTGTTTCACAACGCTTCAATGAGCCATGAAGTTTATATAGGCCTTGACTCACCTCAGCTAAACCAATCATCTTCATATTGATCTGTTCATATAGGACACAATAATTAGAATGAAACAGGGCTTGGATATGATTATATTTGGTAAGCTTGTTGAGTGATAGCAAGTTAAAACAGAATGAAGGAATATAAAAGACGTTGCTAAGAGTTATATTTGGATTTACAGTGACTGTCCCAATGTGCGTGACTTCAACAAACTGGCCATTGGGTAATTTGACTTTTAAAGATTGAGAAGCATTATAAGAATCAAAGAGACTCAAGGAATAGCATATATGATCAGTGACACCTGAATCCAAAATCTATAAGTCTAAGTTTCTGGATGACATTTTACCTGACTTCTTACCAGTAGCATGTAATTGCTGAGCTGACATGACAGAATGCTGGCTCTCATTCTTATCATCTGAGCCTGGTCTTTTCCTTCTGTCCTTTGTCTGGTAATCCCTCAACATATTCATCAACTGTGTGCATTGTCATGAGTGAACACATTGAGCATCTGAGCATGCTCATTTGGTTGTTGTGAGAATGACTCATCATAACCAGCATCTTCCTGCGGAACAATGCAGTTGTACTGCAAATTTCCATCATGACTGACACAGTTAGCCTGTGATTTTGGTTTGTACCCAGGGGGATAACCGTGTTTCTTGTAACACTTTTGTTCTATATGCCCAAGCATTCCACAATAGTTACATATAAGTCTCTTGACATTACCCTGTCCAAACCTTGCCACATAACCTCCATCCTTCCTATAGTTGTTTGGTGGCTTAAAATTCTGTTTGGTCCCGGATGGTCCAGAAAATCAAGATATTTGTCCAGCAAGGACACCAGCTTCATTTCCCATACTTGATACCACAGACAGATTATTGAGAAACACAGTTTGATTATTGGAATACAACACTTTCCTTTCAAATTTAACTGCCATACGAATGCAGTGTTAACATTAGGCAAAAGATTAATCAGTAAGATTTGAGCCTTGACAGGTTCAAATTCATCTGACAGTCCCTTCAGAAATTTTATAACAAAATCGTCCTTTACAAACTTTGACACCGAATAGTGATATTACATGTGCATCTCCTACATGTACATGAAGGAATGGCTTTCAACACTGTTAGTTCTTCCCACACTTCTTTCAGTTTAATGTAATACTCGGTTACAGCTAAATTTCCTTGTTTAATCATGTAAAATTCCTCTTGTAGGTCTGACATTCTAAATGCATCAGCATTTCCATATCTAAGTCTTAAATCCTTCCATATCTCAGTAGCATTATCAATCCACATAATACTTTGAGCAATTGAGGGACTTACCGAATTCATAATCCAAGATGCCACCATATTATTCGCTTTGATCCAAGTATCACATCTACGATCTCCTTCTGGAGGTTTGACAACTGTGCCATCAACGAAACCAGAATTTGTTTTTAGCCTCCAGAGCACGACACACAACTCTACTCCAACCATGGTAATTTTGTGAAGTAAGAAGGTTTTGAGTAAGGACAAGTGACGGACTGTCAGAAGGATGTATATAGAGTGGATCTTCATGTGGATCCATAGATCCGAAAGTAAATGACGACGAAGCCATTCTAATTACAGAATTTGAAAAATGCAGTATGTGAGTGTTTATAGCTCTGATACTATGTTGATTTTCAATGAATTCATCTGAATCAACCAAATTCAATCCAAAACAATAGACATGAATTGAAGAGGAAACTAGGAAGCAAAGAGAGCAAAATGTATTCAGGGGAAATGCTGAACTATTTCCTTCAAATGATTCAACCCTAGGATTACAGTATATAAAAAAGAAGAAGATACGTAAATTTACAAGAATATCCCTGATAAATAACTTCCTACTATTATTAATACAAGGGCACCATCGTCATTTCACGTGTTTAAACTGTCTCCCGCCTGCACCGTTTTCCCGCGGTCCACTGCCTGCTGCAAGCAGTTACAAACTGCTGCAGCGTCCGCCTGCTACCCCAGCTCAATCACGTGGCCTCAACCAATCATCTTCTTCCATTTTGGTTCCTTACGATTTCTACATCCAATCTTTGCCAATTGCTATCTTCTCTATCTCATTAATCACTCAGTTCACAACTGTTTGATGAAATACACAATGTGTTCGACCAATTTCCCATGTTTGCTGCAACACTTCTTTATCTTTAACAATAACACAAGACGTGTAAAAAAAGGTCAAATTTAGAAAAGCAAAAAACTTGCAAATAAAATATTTTGAGAAGGGGAAAGTTTCAAAGCCCAAGAAATGGGATCACCGAATTTGGCATTGGCATCGCCACCGGCAGTCACGACCAATCTGCCGCCGACGGATGTCTTGCACACCTATTTAGGAAATTCGTTTTATATAGTTCAGGGCACGTTTTAAGAGGAACTTCATGTGATAATGCGAGTTAGGACAACCCAATCAAAAAGGGTTTTGGTTTTTGGTTTTCAAACAATCCAGAGATCTGTCAGAAAATCCATCAGATTCTCTCTTTTTTTCTTCATTATATTTATGTAGATAAACATTGAAGTTCAGCTTAACGATCATTTTTTTAAGATCTAAAATATAATCCAATCTTGGTTGGAAATAAGACACAAAAGGCTAAAGGATCTGTGGCTTTGTAAGTAGTAGTTTTCTTGTTAATTAAATATTGTGTTACATGTCGGGGATTAAAGCAAAATAGGGGATTAAAGTAAAATAAGAAAAACACACTGTGAGACATCAATCTCTTATATGGATCGATCGATGTATGCATCAGTCTCTTAAAAAGAGACATCGATTGATCTATGTTGGAATTGTCCCTTACTGTCCAACATCGATCTGTCAGTTTGGGAGATATCGATCGATCGATGTGACACCAGTTGATCAATCGATGTAGTAATGGTTCAAAGTTTAAACCTTACTAGAAGACATCGATCTCTCAAACTTTGAGACATCGATCAATCGATGTATACATCAGTCTCTCAGAAGAAACATCGATCGATCAATGTATGTAAGGAATAAAATTGGAACCTTAATGGAAGACATCGATCTCTTAGCAATAACACATCGATCGATCGATGTGCACATCAGTCTCTCAAAGAAGAGTCATCGATTGATTGAGGTATGACAGGTGTAAAACTGGAACCTTACTTGAAGACATCGATCTCTCAGTACTGACACATTGATCGATCGATGTCATCTAGAGTTCAAATTTTTATGACCATTGGAACAAAATCCAAGGAAGATTTATGGTGTTTTCTCTTTTCAATCTTGGTCAAATTTCTTGTGGACTTTTTCATGACGTTAATCATGGTTCCTTGACTATTATATCCATGTCTAAGATTCTCTAGGGTGGCTTTGGAGGATAAAATCAATCCATAGGGTGGTTAAAGGCTATTTCGACATTGTCAAGACTTATGATTGAGTGGAAGACTTGGCGGAGGCTGCAAAAACATGGCTTACACCTCCTACAAATTGAAGAAGCCTAGATGATGGCAACACACACTTTCATCCTCTTCAAGATTCATATCTCATTGTTGTAAAATTCTCTTATTTGTGCAAAAGTGCTTAAAGCTTGTTAAGCTTTTGTTGCTTGCTCTTCGTCGTTGTAATTTGAGAGAATGAGTCAAACACAAGAGGAACCATACATAGTTGATCTCTTGCTTGTGTTTTGACTAGTGAAAAATTGTAATACCCACTATTTGCCAAATCCCATTGTAAGAAAGTTCTTTGAGAGAACTTTGTTGAAGTTGTGAAGTGTTCTTGCTTATAGCTGAAGTTGTTGTAGTTACACAAAGTTGTTTTGTGCAAGAATTTGTTGTTGTGGTTGCTTACACTAAGTTGTTAGTGTAAGCAAAACAAGAAAACAAGAAATTCCTGTAAAATATGTAGCACAATATCTAATTAACAAAAAAAAACAAGCAAAAGAGTACTCTTTTTGCGTCTAATCAACTATGTATGTCTAATTTGTGCATTGTTTATAACACTCTTAACGGAAAAGTCATTTAATACTTGTACTTCATAATTCATTAAGAGAACAATTGGTTTTGAAGTGTATATAGCTTTGTTTTTAAGGAATAAAGTATACATAGCTAACCAGAACAACTTAGTAATTTATTTAGTTTCCTTTATATCGAAGACCTGAACAGTAGATTTGAGACACACAAGAATACAAAAGTTGACAGTCAATTTAGGACAACAGAGCAGTGTTTATCTATCTTAGCTTTCAGTTTGCTTTTGTTCTCTGTCAATTCATTATCTTTTCTTGCAATGCCACTGTTAGACTTCCTTCTATTACACTCCTTTATGGCTTCAAATTTTGCTAAGACAACCGGTAGATTGTGACAAAAAGCTTAT
This sequence comes from Eustoma russellianum, assembly GCA_036186865.1. Classification (NCBI taxonomy): domain Eukaryota; kingdom Viridiplantae; phylum Streptophyta; class Magnoliopsida; order Gentianales; family Gentianaceae; genus Eustoma; species Eustoma russellianum. The sequence goes on from AP025044.1 coordinate 34,629,244, forward strand.
ATGTTCGATTTTATAGCAGTGGCAGTGTGAATGTCTTATTGCTGTTTGAGTTAGAAGTTTCAACCTAATGTAACGTAGATGTTGACCCAATATACAGTGGAATACCTTAGAGACACCCATGCATGAACCTACCGTCTAGGAAGCCGCTGAGTGACGCTGATTTGTACCATCTAACAGTTCCAAAGAATTGTGACAATGAACCCTGTAAAACTAGGAATTTGATCTTTTGTTCATAAATTTGGCTAAGACAACCACCTGTTATTAGGTCCGTGACAATCACTCTAAAGGGGGTGAATAGAGTGTTGGACGATTTTGCAGAATTTTCTTGTTTTTGGCTATCTCCAACTCAAATAAAAATCAAATTTAAAGTAAAGAATGCAAGAATAGAGACAAAGAACGAATACACCCGATATAGAGTAGTTCGAATCGTAAATGATTCTAATCCATTATCACTTTGTTTCCAAAGTGGATTCTCAACAACTACTCTTCTTATTACTCTAAATAAAAACAACAACATCAATACTTACACTAACACTTTAGCGTAAGCAACTACAGCAACAACTTCTTACACAAAATAACTTTGTGCAACTACAACAACTTCTGCTTTACGCAAGAACAAATTCTTGCTACCTCAGAACTTCAACAAAGTTCTCTCAAAGAACTTTCTCATAGTGGGTTTTAGGAAGTAACGGGGTTTACACATTCTCACTAGTCTAAACACAACAAGAGATCAAATATGTATCGTTCCTCTTGTGTTAGACTCACAATCTCTCAAATTACAACAGTGAAAACAAGCTATATGAGCTTAACAAGCTTTGAGCACTTTTGCACAAATGAGAGAAATTTACAGCAATGAAATATGAAGCTTAGGATGAAAGTGTATTGCCCTCATCTGGGCTTATTCAATTTATAGGAGGTGTATTCCATGTTTTTGCAGTATCTCCCAAGTCTTCAAGTCAATCTCAAATCTTGACAATGTGCAAACATTCTTTAGCCACCCTATAGATTGATTTGATCCTCCAAAGCCACCATAGAGAATCTTAGACATGGATATAATAGTCAAGGAATCATGATTAATGTTAGGGAAAAGTCCACAAGAAATATGAGCAAGATTTGAAAGAAAAAACACCATGAATCTCCATTGGATTTTATTCCAACAGTCATAAAAATATGAATTCTAGATGACATCGATCGATCAATGTGTCTGCAATGAGAGATCGATGTCCTCCAGTAAGGTTTCAGTTTTGAAATTGCCATACATCGATCGATCCATGTTTCCTTTCCTTGAGAGACTGATGTGCACATCGATCGATCGATGTCCCATAGCTGAGAGATCAATGTCCTCCAGTAAGGTTTCAGTTTTATTTTTTATGTACATCGATCGATCAATGTCTCTTCTGAGAGACTAATGTACACATCAATCAATCAATGTCTCATACTTTGAGAGATAGATGTCTTCGAGTAAGGTTTCAACTTTGAACCTTCGCTACATCAATCGATCGATGTCTCTAACCTTAGAGATCAATGTCACATCGATCGATTGATGTCTCCTAGCTTGAGAGATCGATGTTGGACAATAAGGTTCCAACCTTGAATCTTTCCAACATAGATCGATCGACGTCTCTCCTTGAGAGACTGGTTTATACATCGATCGATCCATGTGAGAGATCAATGTCTCACAATGTATTTTTCTCATTTTGCTTCAAATTGCAAGTGTGAAATTCCTTTTTAACTCTTTTAAAACATCTTTTAACTTCATTAAAACATTCCATATTTCAACAATCTCCCCTTTTTTGATGATTTCAAAACCAAAACTTTTAAAAGATGTTTTTGCTCGAAAAATCTATATTTATTCTAGCTAAGAGTTTCAGAAACATGAAATTTTATATCTCCCATTAGTCAATGCATTTTATGCTCCACTAAATACACGAAATATGTTAATATATCCAAAACTCTCTCTCAAATGATAATCCCCCCAAAACCAATAAATGTGATGAAAATTTTTTCAAAACTCCCCTTCAACCAAATCTTGTTTCAATTTGTATGTGCAATGTATATATCATGACATATTCCCATGTACACTAGTTATTCAACATATATGCCAAAACTTTCATTTTTCACATCAACCAGCAAGCATATCATATTTATCACATGCATATCCATCAAGCAAGCAAGCAAGTGTACTCAAACACCAATGTAATCATAATTCACAATATAAGCAACATAAATAAACCAACTTCTCTTCCTTTTTGAAAACTTCAAAATTATCAATTAAAGATAAGCACAATATGTCATTAATCACCAAAATAGACACAATGGAGTTTAGCAAATACACAATAATAGAATACGCTCCACCCTAAGCTAAAACCTATCTCTAGAATGGGAAATAAGGGTGGAATAGGAAAAGATGAGTCCTAGTCTTCGTCCGATGAGAAAGTTAATCCAAGATTGCACGCCCTTACATTTTCTTTGATCTTCGCAAATCATAATTCATGCACCGTCACCTTGCTTCTTAGCTCACCCACCTCTTGTTTAAGGGCAATGACTTGAGCTTGGAGTTCAGAGATATTTGAGCTCAAGCCACTTGTTTCTTCTTGGGTTTCGGGCATAGGAACCTACGCATCTTCTGAGTTGCCTCCTCTTTAGCTGCTTCTTCTACATTTGCTCTTCCTTTCATAGCTTTCTTTCTTACTTCAACGCTTGTTGGATGTTTACTTTGTCATAAAATCCTTATGAGTTAGTTGTTTTTCATCAATGGCATCCATATTCAATCCTGATTTTAATAGCATCCGATAGATATGATTCCTACACGAGAGAGCTTTATTTTTCTTGGTTGTCGCCTCAATTACATTTGTCATGAAAAGCTCTCCGAAATTAATTTTATCTTGGTTGACTATACGGAAGGCAATGTAAAAGTCTAAGTTGCTTGGACCTTTTGCGGACTTACCATTAATACAAAAAGTTACTATGTCAAGTAAGTTTTGGTACACTTAGGGCATGTCATTGGTATTCTTGGTTAGGTGAAATCCTAAAAATGCCTTCACTTCATACTCACTGACCTTTCAACGGGCCGTGTCCCACTTCCAAACATCAAATTCCAAATACCTTTTGTTTGGTACCCAAATTAATTCACAAATTATACCAGCATCCCTATCAAGGTGTGTGTCATCTATCGATCGATGTCTATTCCTTGAGAGACTGATATGCACATTGATCGATCGATGTCCCATAGCTGAGAGATCGATGTCCTCCAATAAGGTTTCAGTTTTATTCCTTATGCACATCGATCGATCGATGTCCAATAGCTGAGAGATCGATGTCCTCCAGTAAGGTATCAGTTTTATTCCTTATGCACATCGATCGATCGATGTATCTTCTGAGAGACTGATGAACACATCGATCAATCGATGTCTCAGACTTTGAGAGGTCGATGTCTTCCAGTAAAGTTTCAACTTTGAACCTTCACTACATCGATTGATCAATGTCTCTAACCTTAGAGACTGATGTCACATCGATGGATTGATGTCTCGTAGCTTGAGAGATCGATGTTGGACAGTAAGGTTCCAACCTTGAAACTTTCCAATATAGATCGATTGATGTCTCTCCCTGAGAGGCTGATGTATATATCGATCGATCCTTGTGAGAGATCGATGTCTCAAAGTGTGTTTTTCTCATTTTGCTTCAAATTCCAAGTCTGAAATTTCTTTTTAACTCTTTTAAAACATCTTTTAACTTGATCAAAATATTTCATATTCTAGCACATATTCTACTGAACATGATTTCTAAAACCCACAGTGCATTATTTTGACGCTATGCATCTCAGATGTAAATGTTTATAAAACTTAAAAATCCTTATTCAGTTAAGCTTAACCAGACTTAACATCAATCCGGTGACACAACCTGATACGACCCTAAGTGCCCTATTGTCTTGCATATTTTACTTGCAGTTTATGTTCGCGTCTTTTTGTTTTGGTGAAACTAATATCAGTTCAAGGTTGTGTCAAGATGGTTTATACAGGTTTTTGGAGGTTACTTGACCAGCAAGAAAGCTTGGAAACGTAGGCATCACACATGCTGGAAAATAGGATTTCATCTTGACATATTCTTGGTATTTTTGATGTATCTTTTCAACGGATGATTTAAATCTCCGGATCCTAGCGCCAAATGACAGTTAAGAGATATATCTACAACTCTTACTTCTAGAAATTTTCTAAAATTTGGAGTCTAAGATGTCCAGAATTCGTGATAAAATTGAGCATAGCTGACAGCGAGTATTTTGTTTACACTTGAAATTCAAACAGCCATATCTCCTTCAATAGTTATTCAAATCAAGTGATATTGGTGGCTAAAATCAAGGCAATTTTGTTCTCTACAACTCTGAAGAAGCGTGCAAGAGCTAATTCAGTCTATATCCATGACTAAAATAGTGTGCAAGATAAAGTTGTACAAGAAAACAAGATTGTCATTATCCATTGTATAACTTATCTTTTTTTTATGTTTAGATTGTTAAACTTTTAGACTGTTATTTTTTTTATCCTTTTTAAAGGCCCTTGGCCGAGGGTTGCAGGCAGGAACATTTTTCATTTTATAAAATTTGGTAAATTCATCACTTTTCTTCACAAGAGAGTTTCTTGTGTTCTTTGGTTTCAATCCAAGGTTAGATCCATATCAAAGATTGAGCATTCTTTGAGGGAGGATCGAACTTTTCAAGAAGAAAACACGTCCTTAAGTGTTAGTTCCCCTAAGATCACGAACAAATTGATTCTTGGGAAGCATTGCTCATTGAAGAACACGTTCTTGGGTGTTAATTCATCTAAGGTGACGAACAAGTCTTCACCACACGAAGGTTAAAAGGAAGATTGACCCAAACTCGTGTCATATTCGCATCAATTTTGGTATCAGAGCGAAAAGGTTACACCTTTTAATCTTTATATCCTCATTTTTATTATTAAAAAAAGGACTGTTGTTTTCTTCTTTTCATCCGTGAAAAAAAACCCACACCAATTAATGTTTTGTTTCAGTTGCCTTGAATATTATCCACCGACATCGATTCTATAAAAAAATCGTTTGCATCTTTCGTTTTCCCAAAAAGCAATTGAATATTGCCACAATTTACAACTATTTAAAATCCGCATCAATTTGTTTCCATAAAAAAAATAAGGCCGTGAGTTTTAAAAAAAACAAAAAAACTTGGACTTAGGGTAATTATTTTTCGTAGATTAATTCAGCTTTTACATATATTCTAGTCCATAGCCTAAAAAGCTTCCGTTGTTTACGTAAATCTTGTTGCTAACGAAGCTTGTAGTTGGTTTTAGACTTTGTGTGACATTGATGGCATTGTGTTTGATTATTGTTGCAAGTTTTCATGTCTAAGTTGTTCTTGATCATATACCACCAAAGTGCCCTCTTTTCTTGACGAAATCCCTACATTTTCTATCCAAGAACCCACATGGTTTTTGCCCACAACATCAAGAACCTTACAAGAAGCACCAAGAAATAGGTTGTTTTCATTCCAGAAAAAATTTTTGCACACACGGCCTTGTCCATGAGCTAGTTGTTTGGACTGCAAGAAAATCCTAAGTTGTCTTTGTTGTTTTTGATCTTGTTCTTCATTACAAAAGAATTTTTTTTTTTAAAAAAAGCCGTGCACTCAAAAGAATATAGGCAGGTGCACAAAATGGATAAAGAAATAACGTGATATCAAGGGCAAGTTGGTTACGAGTTGATTGAGGGTTTCTGACATCCAAGGCATCTAAACAGCCTATGGGCTATACACTATACAAGACCTACAAATCCTAATATTCCTCAATACATCTTGGCACCTACTTTGCAGCTTGATCAATCATCTTTGCAATTAACTAGCATAAAGGCTAAAATTAGCTAAAGATTGCCCACGACAACCCCTTAGCGTTTATTTGGTTCAACCTTCAACATCACGTTTGGTTTCTTATTGCTTTTTGATTTCTTAGTGTGTCCAAGTTTTGTGTGTCAATTATATTAGTGTATACTCTGTTGCCGTGCTCTTTTGGTACCATTGAAGACTTGGCTACAAACTGGCAGTTGAAGACCCCTCATTGATTTGCTCTTTTTGATTGTCTCTAACTCAAGATCTTGAGCCAGAAACACAAGTGGTGCGATTGAGTGATTATACACAAGAGGGTGAGGCATACATATACTGATTTCTTTTTCTACTAACGTAACGTTCTCTTCCATCTTTGTGTTAGTTTTTCTTTTTTTTCGTTTTTGTGTTTCGTTTCAGGCTATAAGTACATGGCTGGATCACATAAGAGTACCTCGAGATCTCCACCACCATTGGAAGAGAAGAGAGGTATCATACACACGACATCCCTACAAGAGCTATTTGATAGATTTGATCAGTTCAGAGGACACAAGTCTAACTTGTGACCACTGTAGACCAACTCCAGAGATCTCAACTAAGAACTGCGGATTTAAGTGGTCCCACAGTGCAGAATTATACTGCTCCATCTCCACCAGTTAGAGGACGTCGCGTACACAGAGAAAGTGGGAGAACGGCCCTACGACATGTCCCAATGCAACCTCTAGGTGATATGATAGATGAGTATGAGCCGAATCCCAATGCACGAAGATGTGTTTGGTTATGTGCCAACCCCCGAGCATGTCTACTTTGGCCAAAACTGAGGTCATCCCCCGCTTCGTCCCGATTATAATCAGAGATTCAACGAAGAAGATGAGACAAGCAGGATCAAGATGAAAATTCCTTCGTTTTATGGTAAGAGTGACGCTGAGACGTACTATGAATGGGAGAGAAAATTAGACTTAATCTATTCTTGAAATAACTTTTCAGAGATGTCAAAAGTTAATTTTGCTGTGTTTGAGTTTGCTGATTATGCACTTATATGGTGGGACAAGATTAATAGTGACAGATGAAAATACGGGGTGGGAAGGATAGATACGTGGGAATAATTGAAAAGGTGCATGAGAATAGGTTCATTCCTACGTCCTATAAGAGAGACTTGCATGTGAAGCTTCAAAATCTTGCACAAGGAACTAGAAGTGTCGATGGATATTACAAAGAGATGGTGCTACTCTTGATGCGGGCTGACATTGATGAAGATGAAGAAGCCACTATGGCACATTTTCTCCGTGGCTTAAACAGAGAAATTGCCAAAACTGCAGAGTTGCATCCCTATTATGACATGACCTCCTTGGGCCATATTGCTGATTAAGTTGAAGCATAGTTACAACGAAGAAATGCTCAGGCTCGACAGTTTTCATCTTCGACACAATTTAGAGGGACGAAAATCCAGCAGATGAGGTCGCAGGTTGCACGTCCACAGCCTACACCGTTGCCGTCCCATTCTACATTGGCTCCAGATAAAGGTAAGCTGAAGGTTGGTGATGCAATCCCTCAACAAGGTAAGTTTTCTAATTCAACCTCTAAGACTAAGGATATTCAATACTTTCGTTGTAGAGGCATTGGTCATGTTTCTAGAGATTGTCCTAATCCTAAGAGGATCATGTTAGTTGAGGAAACTAATGAGTATGTATCTGAATGCGATCATGATGAATTGAGAAAGAAAGTGTTGAAGATTGGGGAATTAACGAGGAAGAGGATGAATGTAGAGAGTTTCTAGTAGTTGGACCATGCCTTAATTCCCAAATGCAAATGAATGAACATGAACTTCAAAGAACTAACATATTTCATGCACGTTGCATGATTGGTGGTAAGATATGTACTATGATTATTGATACCAAATTTTGTGTTAATGTAGCTAGTACTGAACTTGTTAGAAAGCTTGGTTTATCTATGATTGATCACCCGCATCCCTTTAAGTTATCTTGGTTTAATGATGTTGGTGTCGTTAGAGTGACCAAGCAAGTTCTTGTTTCATTTTCTATTGGTAGCTACAAGGATGAGATTCTTTTCGATGTTGCCCCTATGCATTTCTAGTCACATACTTTTAGGAAGACCATGGCAATACGATAAGCATGTTATGTATGATGCTTTTCTTAATAGATATTCTTTCAAGTTGAATGGCAAGTTGTATAGGTTGAATGCATTATCTCCACAAGAGGTGATGGAAGATCATAAAAGGCAGCTTCAAAAGCGTAATGATCCACTTGAAAGAGCAGCTGATAAGAGGTTTTTGGATTTAGACAAGAGGCCCACAAAGCAGATTCATGGGATAAGGAGAAGGAAGGAAACAAGGGAGAAAAACATGTTTTAATGGTTGCACATGTTGATGACTCACTAGACGTACCCCTTGATGCATTGCAAGTTGATTTACATTCTGATTTGCATATACCTAATACTTGTGATGTTGGTGCATTATTTGCTGAGATTGAAATGTCTAACCATGTTAGTGCATCTACAAGTTTATGCCCCTTAGCAGTTGGAAATTGTTACACACCCTAAACTTGAGTTGGTTTCTAATGATGATGCTTTCATTGCTGAGTTTGATACTTTACTAGATAGGTTCACATTAGAAAATAACTTTGATTGCCATGCTGATATATGTGTTATTTTTGCTAAGGTGTCTTACTATCAAGACCCTTTTGATATTTACTGCACTTACATTCCACGCATGCTCCTTTTTATCTCTTCTGGTCTAAGTGCAAGCAAATATTATTTGTGTCCTTTTCTATGCTTAGATGACAATGGTTCATGTGATGACTTGTGTTATCCTTTCCCTTTTCACGTTTTGATGGTCCATGATCCTTTTAGTCTTTGCACTCCCTTGGTTTGTTCCTTGCTTTTGACAATTTACGTATTTGACCCAGGATCTAGGACTCATGAGGGCATGTAAACGATTTTGGCTTCAAATTTGAGCGATAGTGTGTTGTTTTACACTCCTTCTATGCTACCCTATGTGGTTGACTGTCTCTTGTTGAATGGTTTTTCTTTTCCTCTTATGTTGCACCCTAAGCATGTAAAGAAATGCATGATGTTCGGCATCCTTTTCCTCTATGCATTTCTTGATTCGTGGACGAATCCTTTTTAAGGGGGAGGGGATGATACGACCCTAAGTGCCCTAGTGTCTTGCATGTTTTACTTGCATTTTATGTTTGCGTCGTTTTGTCTTGATGAAACTAATATCAGTTCAAGGTTGTGTCAAGATGGTTTATACAGGTTTTTCGAGGTTACTTGGCCAGCAAGAAAGCTTAGAAACGTTGACATCACCCATGCTGGAAAATAGGATTTCAGCTTGACATAGTCTCAGTATTTTGGATATATCTTTTCGACAGATGATTCAAATAATCTGATTCTAGCGCCAAATGACAGCTAAGAGATATATATATATAACACCTACTTCTAGCACTTTTCTCAAATTCGGAGTGTATGACGCCCAGAATTTGTGATAAAGTTGAGCATAGCTGACAGCGAGTATTTTGCTGACATCTGACATTCAAATAGCCATATCTCCTTCAATAGTTATCCAAATCAAGTGATAGCAGTGTCTAAAGTCAAGAAAATTTCGTGCTCTACAACTTTGAAGAAGGGCTCAAGAACTAATTCGGTCCATATCCATAACTAAAATCGTGTGCAAGATAACACTGTACAAGAAAACAAGATTGTCATTATCCATTTTAGAACGTATCTTTATCTTTTTATTTTCAGATTGTTAAGCTTTTAGGTTGTTATGTTTTTATCCTTTTTAAAGGCCCTTGGCCGAAGGTAGTAGGCAGGAACATTTTTCATTTTATACAATTTGGTGAATTCATCACTTTTCTTCACAAGAGAGTTTCTTGTGTTCTTTGGTTTCAATCCACGGTTAGATCCGTATCAAAGATTGAGCATTCTTTGAGGGAGGATCAAACTTTTCAAGAAATGAACACGTCCTTAGGTGTTAATTCACCTAATATCACGAACAAGTCGATTCTTGGGAAGCATTGCTCATTGAAGAATACGTTCTTGGGTGTTAATTCATCTGAGGTGACGAACAAGTCTTCACCACACGAAAGTTAAAAGGAAGATCAGGCCAAACTCGCGTCATATTCGCATCACAACCCTAAGAGGTTAAAGTTATCTATTAGAATAACAATGTTCACTTCGTACTTCAAAGCATAAAACTCGAGAACTAAACTCCCTAGTTATGCTATAAGGAAACTTACAATGACGTTGTGGACAATAAAACAAAAGTGGAAAGGTTAAGGCTTCATCATAAATTCATCACTCATGAGTGCTTGAAAAATCTACCTAATAGCTCTTCAGATGAATTATAGGTATCTGTATCAAAATTGTAAACCAAAGCCTCAGTGGGATTAAACTCTAAGGATGTCAATAAAGGTGGAAAAAAAATAAACAGATAACACACACATATGTATATATTGTTAGGTCCGAAATACACTCTAGAGGGGGGGTGAATAGAGTGTTTGGCTCTTTTGCGGAATTTTTTCGTTTGGCTCAACTCAAAAAGATATTCAAAATCAGAGCAAGAATGGGAGATGAGAAATAATGAATAAGTACACCGGATATAGAGTGGTTCGAATCGTAAATGATTCTACTCCACTACCACTTTGTTTCCAAAGTGGATTTTCAACAACTACTCTTCTTATTATGAACAATAAGAACAACCACAGCAACACTTACACTAACACTTTAGTGTAAGCAACAATAACAACAACTTCTTGAACAAAACACACTTGTGCAACTACAGCAACTACAGCTCTTAGCAAGAACAACTTCTTGCTTACTCACAACCTCAATAAAAGTTCCCTCAAGAACTTCTTACAGTGGGTTGAAGAAATATGGTAAGGTTCACACTTTCTTACAAGTCTAAGAACAAGCAAGAGATCAAGTATTTATGGTTCCTCTTGTGCTTGACTCACTTTCTCTCAATATACAACAATGAAGAGCAAATAAAAGCTAAACAAGCTTTAAGCAAATTTACAAGTATGAGAGAACTATACAACAATGGAAGATGAAGCTAGATGATGTTCAAAGTGTGTAATTGCTTCATCCAAGCCTCTTCTATTTATAGATAAAGTTGACCACGTTTTTGAGGCTCTCCACCAAGTCTTCATCTTCAAAAATGTCAAGATAATGCCCAAATAGTCTTTAGCCACCCTATGGAGTGATTTGATCTTGCATAGCCACCCTAGAGAATCTTAGACATGGTTAAAATAGTCAAGGAAGCATGTAGTATGTTGAGTTAAAGTCCACAAGAAATTTGAGCAAGAATGGAGAGAGAAAATATCATAGATCTCCCTTGGATTTTGTTCCAACGTTTGAAAATTTTTGAATTCTGGAGACGTCGATCGATCTACGTGCCAGGACTGAGAGATCGACGTCTCTCAGAATGACGTCGATCGATCGACGTCTGCCTGGCTGAGAGATCGACGTCTCTCAGATGTACGTCGATCGATCAACGTTTCCTAGGCTGAGAGATCGATGTCTCTCAGATGTATGTCGATCGATCCACATATCTTGGCTGAGAGTATGACGTGGATCTGAGAGCCTAAACATTTAGCAAGCTTCACATGGATCGATCCGTGTGCCTCATGAGGGGCTGATGTATACTTCAACCGATCCATGAGAGATTTACGTCACGTAATATGTTTTTCTCAATTTTCTTCAAATTCAAGGTGTGAAATTCCATCTTAGTCCTTTTAAAGCATCTTTTTATATCATCAAAACATTTTATAATCTAACAATCTCCCCCTTTTTGATGATTTCAAAACCAAGATTCTAAAAGATGTTTTTGCTTCATTTTAACTGTTTGAATGTTTCAAACTTGAAAAATATCAATCTCCCCCTAAGTATATGCACTTTATACCTTCCGTAGTAGTCAATGTGAACAAGATTTTACAACTCCAAACAAAATACTTTTCTTTGAAATTTGCTCCCCCTCAACCAAACGTGTATCAACAAACCAACTTTCTCAAACATGCATCAGTAACTCTTCATGCTCATTTTCATTTTACCAACAATTAACAAAGATTCCAATTTCCAAACTTACCTCATTTTGCCAGCTACCAAACATTATTTCATCAAACAATCTCATCATGCAATAAACTATTTTAACAAATAAGCCACTTAAGCAACAATAGCCACTAATAATAGCCAATAAAACACTTTGACAAATAAGCCAGCCAATAGCTATTTCTCCCCCTTTTTGAAAGCATCAAACAATAAGCAAGATTACTTCATTAAATTCAAAGGCACAGCCAAGTTTTACAACTAAAAACACATACTAAGCTAGAACAAGAAGCAAGCTAAACAAACACCCTAGTCTTCATCTGAAGAGAATGTGATGCCAGGAATGCAAGCTTTCATCTCTGCCTTGAGCTTTGCAAACCTCGATTCATGTACGGATACCTTTCTGCGAAGCTCCCCAACCTCTTGTTGAAGACTAGCAACTTGAGCTTGAAGTTCCGGGACATTTGAGCTCAAGCTACTTGGTTCTTCTTGAGTATCCGGTTCCGGAATGGGTGCCTCATCCGGAAGGTCTTCGTCTTCTCTTGCTTCCTCCTCTTGTTCTCTTCTCATTGCTTCTTTTCTAGACTTCAGTATTTGTTGGATGTTGACTTTATCATAGAAGTCCTTGTGCGTTATGTTGTCAACATCCGTATCATCCACATAAACACCCGACTTCACAAGCATCCTATAGATAAGGTTACTATAGGGAAGCGCTTTGTTTTGTTTGGTTGCGGCTTCGACAACATTTGTCATAAAAAGATCCCCAAAGTTAACCTTCTCATGGTTAGCTATTCGGTATGCTATGTAGAAGTCAAGGTTACTTGGCAATTTTGCGGATTTACCATTTATACAAAATGTAACAATGGCAAGAAGGGTACGATAAACTAAAGGCATATCATTTGTGTTTTTACTGGGATGGAAGCCTAAGAAAGATTTCACTTCATCTTCAGAGACTTTCCACCTAGCCGTATCCCATTTCCATACATCAAACTCATAGTACCCTTCGTTGGGTACACCAATCAAGTTACAAATTTTTTCAACTTTCCATTTCACATGATGTCCATCAATAACTGAATGTAGAGCTAAAGGAAGACCACTTATGTATTCAATCCATAAATTTGCATAAAAAAGCCCAGTATATTTAGTGGACATTTTGAGCATCTCTCTCATTCCAAATATTTCTTCACTCTTGAACATCTAACCACTCAATGATGGGACTTAGTTCATCATTGCTTAGAATATCATTTATTCTAAGCAATTTGAGTGGGATGGTGGGTCTTTCATCATCTTCCCATTTATCAAATAATATTTGAGCATGTCTAGTGATGTAACTTACATGTCCGGGGATTAGGGGTTCTGTCAAAGCATCCTTGACATCTTTGGCTTTGATCCAAGGGAAGTTTGAGAGAGTCAACTCACTCCTAATTGCGTCTAGAACTTGTGTTTGACTCTCATCCATAGATTGCTTTCTTCTAGGTTGAGATGTTTGTCCTTGAGAAGAAGTGCTTGAACCTTCTCCTACACCCCTAGAAGATCTTGGCCTCTTGGTTGTATTTTTGCTCCTTGAAGACATTTTGAGAGAAATTAGGGCTTGAAATTTGGGGATTTCTGGAGAGGAATGACTGAAGAAGATGAAAATCAAGTGTAGAGATGATTATGTTGTGATTTAGAGATGAAATTTGAGGAGAGGAAGGGCTTTTGGAGGAGGAGGTGCAAGTTTTAGTAGGGTTTCAGTCGATTGAATTTGTTAGAAATGAAGAAGGGTTCGCATTTTGGAGGATTTAAAGGTTGCAGATTCGACGACGTCGATCGATCGACGTCTGAGTTTGACGTACGTCGATCGATCGATGTTAGAGATCGACGTACGTCGATCTCTTGTTTTAATACGTCGATCGATCGACGTATACTTATTTTTGAGATTTTCAATTTTATCCCTCTAACTAATGTTTATCATCCCTAATCTTGCTCTAATAGACTCAAATGTCTCAGTGGGAAGAGATTTTGTGAATATATCCGCTAGTTGGTCATTTGTTGGGACAAATTCAACGCATACAAATCCTTTTTGAATGCAATCCTTTATGAAGTGATGCCTCACTTCCATATGTTTGGTTCTACTATGATGTACTGGATTTTGCGCTATACTTATGGCTGAGGTATTGTCACATAGAATGAGAACTTTATCAAACTTGACATTATAATCGTTCAAAGTATTGATCATCCAAAGTAGTTGTGCACAACACGAAGCGGCCGATACATATTCGGATTCCGCCGTTGAAAGTGACACACTATTTTGTTTCTTGGAGAACCAAGAAACCAAGCAATCTCCAAGGAATTGACATGTCCTGGAGGTGCTTTTCCTATCAACAAGATTTCCGGCATAGTTGGAGTCACTGTACCCCCTTAAATCAAAACATCCATTTTTGGGATAAAACAACCCAAAATTCAAAGTTCCTTTCAAATACCTAAAGATACGTTTAATAGCAACTGAATGTGATTCCTTAGGCATACTTTGAAATCTAGCACATAAGCACACAGCATGAAAAATATCCGGTCTACTAGCGGTTAAATAAAGTAAACTACTAATCATACCCCTATATTTGGTTACCTCAATCGGCTTTCCTTTTTCGTCTTTGTCAAGCTTTGTACTTGTGCTCATCGGAGTGCTCACACTTCTTCCATCCTCAAATTTGTACTTCTTGAGCAAATCCTTTGTATACTTCGTTTGAGATATATACACTCCATCTTGAGTTTGCTTGATTTAAAGACCAAGAAAGTAGTTGAGTTCACTCATCATGCTCATTTCAAATTCTCCTTCCATCAATTTTGCAAAATGCTCACAAAGAGAATCATTAGTAGCACCAAATATGATATCATCCACATAAATTGAACAAGCAATTGATGGTTTCCTTGTTCTTTAATAAAAAGAGTAGTGTCGACTTTTCCTCTTGGAAACTCATTCTCAAGTAGGAAGTTACTTAATCTATCATACCAAGCCCTAGGAGCTTGTTTAAGCCATAAAGGGCCTTTTTGAGTTTGAATACATGATTTAGATAATCATGATTTTCAAACCCCGGCGGTTGAGCTACGTAGACCTTTTCTTGAATTATTTCATTCAAGAATGCGGATTTCACATCCATCTGATATAGTTTGAAATCCTTATAGCATACATATGCTAATAGCATCCTAATAGCTTCTAACCTAGCTACGGGAGCAAAGGTCTCATCATAGTCTATGCCTTCCTCTTGCCTATAGCCTTGGGCTACTAACCTAGCTTTGTTTCTAGTGATGTTTCCTTTATCATCCATTTTGTTTCTAAATACCCATTTAGTGCCAATTACGCGATGATCACTAGGTTTAGCAACTAATTCCCAAACATCACTTCTTTCAAGTTGATTTAATTCTTCTTGCATAGCTAATACCCAATCTTCATCATTTATTGCCTCCTTTATATTTTTAGGCTCAACTTGTAAAATGAAGGCATTTTCATTGAATTTTCTCCTAGTCATTATGCCTTGGCTAGTTTCACATAATATCAACTCTTTAGGGTGATCTTTCCTATACTTATATGAATCTTGTAAATTTGAGGTATCTCCTCCTACTTCTTCATCTTCAACCTTAGGTTGAAGGGGATCAATCCTAAGGTCAATAACAATATTACCTTTTGGATTCTCAAATTTCTCTATATGGCTTACTTCAATTATTTCATCATCATCATCATCATCATCATTAATGTTTGATTTATCCTCATTGAGTTCACTAAACTAGACATGAATTGATTCTTCAACTTTCATGCTTCTTTTATTATATACTCTAAATGCCTTGCTATTTTGAGCATAACCCATAAAGATTCATTCATCCGCTTTGAAGTCGAGTTTATCCAAGTTGTCTTTGGTGTTAAGTATAAAGCACTTACAACCAAATACCTTGAAATAGCCAATATTTGGTACTCTACCTTTCCCAAGCTCATAAGGAGTCTTTTTGAGAAATGGTCTCAAATAAACTCTATTGATCACATGACAAGCGGTATTTACCGCTTCGGCCCAAAAATATTTGGGTAGCTCAAATTCGTTTAGCATGGCTCTACTCATTTCTTGAAGTGTTCTATTCTTCCTTTCCGCAACACCATTTTGTTGAGGAGTTCCTGGAGCTGAGAAATTGTGTCTATACCCTTTGGATACACAAAATTCTTGAAATTCTCCATTAAACTCACCACCTCTATCATTTCTAATTTCCTTAATTGTGTCCTCTCTTTGATTTTCTAATCTCTTACAAAGCTTTACAAATTCTTGGCATGCATCATTCTTTTTAGCTAAGAACATTACCCAAGTGTACCTAGAGAAGTCATCTACCACCACAAAGGTGTAATGCTTTCCACTTAGACTTGCCGTACCAATATCCCCATACAAATCCATATGAAGCAATTGTAGAGGTTTTGTGGTGGAGATTTCACTTTTGGGCTTAAAACTTGTTTTAACAAGCTTTGCCTTTTGACAAGTGTCACATAAGCCATGGTTTTCAAAATTTAATTTTGCAAGACCTTGGACTTTTTCATTTTTGCAAATCTCTTTGAAATTTTTAAAACTAATATGTCCAAGTCGTCTATGCCATAGTTGAGTCAAATCATTTTTGGCAACTAGGCAAGAAACATTTTGTGATATCAAATCATGTGTGCTAAATTTGTAACATCATTTTTACGTATAGCCTCAAAGACGATCTTATCGTTCTTTTTCACAACACATTTTCTTTTCACAAATTCAATTTGAAAATTAGCATCACATAGTTGGCTAACACTTATCAAATTATACTTAATCCCTTCTACATATAATACATTATTAATAGTAAAAGAAGAGTTACCAATTTCTCCATGTCCAAGGATTTTGGCTCTCCCATTGCCAAAATGCACCGTTCCACCATCTTGGAGCTTGAGCTTGGTGAACAACGTTTTGTCTCCAGTCATATGCGTTGAACATCCGCTGTCCATAAGCCATTTGGTTCCTTCTTCTTTGGCTACTCCATTTATCTTGAGAGTCTACAAAGCCAAAAGATGTATGCACTGGTACCCTTTGAAGGTTGGGTCCTTTAAAGTTAGTTTGTCGAGCCTTAGGCTTCCAAACATACGTGCTTCCAAATCTAGCTCTACATGCTTTCTTCACATGTCCTAGTTTGTTGCAATAAAAACAAGTGGGTACATGCTTTGGTTTAGAAGGTGATGAATTTTGTTGTGTTTTTCTATTATTTGCCCTCTTCTTTAAGGACTTAGGTTTAATAGAAGAAAGTGATGAATTAAATCCTAAACCGGATTTATCATTTCCAATTCTTTGATTTCCAAGTAGTATGTCTAAGTTGTTTTTACCATTTGTTAGTCTTTGTAAGTCTAACTTTGGTTTCTCGCATTCTTTTCTAATTTCTACATTTTCAAGAGCTACGGTTTTATGCATGGTGAGTATGATGTCATGCTCTTGAAACATCAAAATATTCTTGTCATGCAAGCTCTTATTTTCTAAGATGCATTTCTTGAACTCTTTCTTCAAATGCTTATATTTTAGGATTCAATTTTTCAAAGTCATCTTGCAAATCTCCTATTTCATCATGCAAATTTGAAGGGTTAGAATTTACCTCAAGATCATCTTCAATTGCCATAAGACAAGTATGTTGAATCTTTAAATTGTCAACCATTGCAACAAGTCCAACACCTTGATCTTCACTCTCTTCTCCTTCCGATTCCGAAAGAAGATCATCCCACGTGGTTACCTCCACATTGAGGGCTTTCTTCTTTTGAGGAAAGACCTTCTTCTCTTGCTTTTGCAGCTCTTTTACGTGGCAATCAGCAATGAAATGACCGGGTCGACCACATCTATAGCAATTTTCACTTACTTCCTTTTCTTTAGATGGTCTTTTGAAAAACTTTCTTGCTTGAGCTTTGTTTCTAGTTGCCATTCTTCTAAATTTTCTTACTAGAAGGGCAACTTCCTCATCCGATTCATCGGACTCTACTACCAATCGTTTGTGTGATGTTTGTGTGGGCTTGATAGGGTTCATCCTATTTTGTTCATCAATAAGAATTTCATGAGTAAGAAGATTACCGGATAGCTCATCAAGGGTAAGAGTCTTGAGATTCTTTGATTCAGTGATGGCGGTGACTTTGGGTGTCCATTCTCTTGGCAAGGAGTTGAGGAGTTTTGAGACAAGGTCTTCATTTGAGATTTTCTTGTCCACCATGGAGAGTTGATTCACTATTCGTTGTGAATCGGTCGATTGTCTCCTCAATCTTTTCACCGCTCTTCATTCCGAACATCTCATATTCCTTCATGAGCATGAGTCTTTTGGCCATTCTTACTTGCTCAGTTCCTTCATGTATCATTTCAAGCCTTTTCCATGCCTCATGGGCTGTTTCAAGACCTTGAAGTCTTATGAGCTCGGTGGTGGTGAGAGCACTTGAGAGAATATCAAATGCTTTGCCATTAATGGCAAATTTCTTCTTTTCTTCATCGGTGTAGTCATCCTCATCTTTGAACATCGATTCTCCTTTTGAGTTGGTAGTCATAGGAACTTCAATTCCTTTCACAACGGCTCTCCATATATCAAATCCACAGCCTTTCAAATGATTGAATATTCGAAATTTCCACAAAGAATAATTTTGGGCATCAAACATAGGTGCTTTAGTGTTTGATCCAGAAAATAGTGCAGTAGGCTTAGGAGATGAAGTGTGAGATGAAGAGGTTGAGGTTGAGGTTGTCATTGCCATGATCTTTAACCTTGCTACTTGCAAAAATTTGCCAAGCAATCAAGGTTAGGCTCTGATACCAATTGTTAGGTCCGAAATACACTCTAGAGGGGGG
This sequence comes from Eustoma russellianum, assembly GCA_036186865.1. Taxonomy (NCBI): domain Eukaryota; kingdom Viridiplantae; phylum Streptophyta; class Magnoliopsida; order Gentianales; family Gentianaceae; genus Eustoma; species Eustoma russellianum. The sequence goes on from AP025044.1 coordinate 34,647,985, forward strand.
TGAATAGAGTGTTTGGCTCTTTTGCGGAATTTTCTCGTTTGGATCAACTCAAAAAGATATTCAAAATCAGAGCAAGAATGGGAGATGAGAAATAATGAATAAGTACACCGGATATAGAGTGGTTCGAATCGTAAATGATTCTACTCCACTACCACTTTGTTTCTAAAGTGGATTTTCAACAACTACTCTTCTTATTATGAACAATAAGAACAACCACAGCAACACTTACACTAACACTTTAGTGTAAGCAACAATAACAGCAACTTCTTGCACAAAACACACTTGTGCAACTACAGCAACTACAGCTCTTAGCAAGAACAACTTCTTGCTTGCTCACAACTTCAGCAAAAGTTCTCTCAAGAACTTCTCACAGTGGGTTGAAGAAATATGATAAGGTTCACACTTTCTCACAATTCTAAGCACAAGCAAGAGATCAAGTATTTATGGTTCCTCTTGTGCTTGACTCACTTTCTCTCAATATACAACAATGAAGAGCAAATAAAAGCTAAACAAGCTTTAAGCAAATTTACAAGTATGAGAGAACTATACAACAATGGAAGATGAAGCTAGATGATGTTCAAAGTGTGTAATTGCTTCATCCAAGCCTCTTCTATTTATAGATAAAGTTGACCACGTTTTTGAGGCTCTCCACCAAGTCTTCATCTTCAAAAATGTCAAGATAGTGCCCAAATAGTCTTTAGCCACCCTATGGAGTGATTTGATCTTGAATAGCCACCCTAGAGAATCTTAGACATGGTTAAACTAGTCAAGGAAGCATGTAGTATGTTGAGTTAAAGTCCACAAGAAATTTGAGCAAGATTGGAGAGAGAAAATATCATAGATCTCCCTTGGATTTTGTTCCAACGTTTGAAAATTTTTGAATTCTGGAGACGTCGATCGATCTACGTGCCAGGGCTGAGAGATCGACGTCTCTCAGAATGACGTCGATCGATCGACGTCTGCCTGGCTGAGAGATCGATGTCTCTCAGATGTACGTCGATCGATCGACGTCTCCTAGGCTGAGAGATCGACGTCTCTCAGATGTACGTCGATCAATCGACGTACCCTTAGCTGAGATATCGATGTCTCTCAGATGTATGTCGATCGATCCACGTCTCTTGGCTAAGAGTATGACGTGGATCTAAGAGCTCAAACATTTACCAAGCTTCACATGGATCGATCCATGTGCCTCCTGAGGGGCTGATGTATACTTCAACCGATCCATGAGAAATTTACGCCTCGCAATATGTTTTTCTCAATTTGCTTCGAATTCAAGGTGTGAAATTCCATCTTAGTCCTTTTAAAGCATCTTTTTATATCATCAAAACATTTTATAATCTAACATATATGAGTGCATATAGATGTATGTATGTATTTTTTTAAGAAAAATTTTATTAATAGAAAACCTCACTTATGGCGGAAGAAAACCTTATTACAAGGTAGTGCGAAATACATCATCAAAATCAAAAAAATGGAAAAGCCAACGTATAATGGTGTATCTCCAGTCGTATATGATATGCCGCATTAAAACCTTGCCAAGAAAAACCACCCTTGTGGATAAAAACTTGGCGAAGGAAAAAGCGTACATATTTATACGACGTTCATTGATACTAAAGAGCTGAAATTTGTGTGATAGATACAATGAAACAAACGACCCGCGAGAGATGATATGATATCTTGAAGCTGGGGGAGTATGAAGTCCGTTCAGAGTTGGCTGAGAATGAGCCTTTGATGTCCAGTGTACCTCGCCAAGCAACAGAGCAGCAGATAAAACAATATGCAGTAAACAACAGATGTAAATGCATAATACGGCACAACACATACCGCACCCGCCCTTGTTCGATTGAAACCAAGGCAGTGACGTCATATTGAGCAGCATCACAAATGCAGATGCACAAAAGGCTGGAGACCAGGCTGCCACCTTTAATGTACATGAGATGAATTGGGATGTAGGCGCCGCGCCCTCATGATCAGCAATGGCCATACAGACCGAGCATGTGCGAGAGAAAAGACATACATTAATACATGTAAATCTGTAATGCATAAATTGTAAGACGAAGTGAAAGCACCGCGTACCCAGACTGCCTGTATTCTGAAGAATACAGGCAGCGAGATATAAAAATTGCCAATCCATTTGGAAGACTGAGTTAGATGTGGCGCAAATGAGCTGTGGTGAGATCTAATGCCAATGAGCCTCTCGCTAAAGGCGGAAGTGTATGTGAGTTGTAGATTTGATTTGCGGGATGCAGCATTGCATGTTGCACTAGGTAATGTGCCACCATATTTGCCTCTCGATAGACGTGAAGAAAATCCAGTCGATGTAAATGAATGAGTGTGTGAAGCAGGCGTAGATGAAAATTACCATTCAGCTGTAGTGGGTGCTGTAGCCTGGATGCGAGTTGAGCGCAGTCCGTCTCCAGAATGATTGATCTATACATCGGAAGAAAGAACAATAGGCCAAAAACTGCAGATTGTATTTCTGCCTGCAAAGGTGTGCAAGGCGGGAGGCGAAATGATATCGCCCCGAGATATGAACCTAAATGGTCACGTAAAATAGCCCCGCCGGCACTGTATAATCTTCCTACCGCTGCATCTGTGTTGAGTTTGTATTTACCCATTGGGGGCTTATGCCAACGGACTAAGATAGGCCGTGGCGGTTGTGGCATGGAAAACCAATCATATGTTGGCAGGGAGCCAGCTGCTAATTTTGTCCTAGCCATCTTTTTGCTCCAAATGTTGATATCCGACAAAATTGAGGCCCGCAATGTGTCTTGTGAAAATGAGTGCTTGTCTCCGTATATTAAGGACGTATAAGCTCTCCAAACATTATATGCAATAATTGAAGGGATAACCAACTTTAGAACTCACGATAGTGAGGCAGTTGAAGATCGATACCACCAAGTGAGCAGATATTGGCGAAGGCATAGTGTGTAAGCTGGAAGAGGGCAATGCAATTCACTGGCAAAATAAAACCAGATGGAACGGATATGGTCACAATAGAGGAAGATGTGATCTACCGCTGCCGAAGAATGTTTACAAAAAGGGCATTGTGTTGGCCGTGCAGCTATATAACTTTCAATATAATCCTGAAAAGGTAATGCCGAATGGAAAAACCGCCAGAGGAAAAGCCGAATAACTGGAGAATGGTGCTTTGACCAAATGAATTCCGCCGATAATAATGTTGGTCTAGCCGTACGTGATGCATCATAGGCAGATTTCAAGGAGAATTCGCCCGATGATGTTGGAAGCCAAGTAAGATGAGCATCCTGCCCCGTTGCGTGAACCAAGCAAAAAGGATGGATGTGACATATGATCTTCCAAATAGGCGAAGCAGTGAGTCTTGGAATATAGTCCCCACGTCTTCCATATTTTGCATGCATGAACTTACTCCAGAGGGTTGTGTTTTGCTGATAAGCCCACCAAAGCCGACAGTGATAGGCTTTTTGTAGTGAATTCAAATATCTGAGGCCCAATCCTCCTTCTGCAAATGGCTGAAGAATAGTAGACAAAGATACCCAGTGATGTTTGTTCCCCCAGAAAAAAGATGCCATTTTCCGATGAATGGTTTGAATTACCGACTTTGGCAGTGAACCCGCAGCTATGATATGCAAGGGTAGTGACTGGATTACAGAACGGAGTAAGACCAGACGACCAGCAGAAAACAGTAAACGCGAATGCCAACCCTGAAGGCGATCATCGACATGCTGGAGCAATGTTGTGCAGTATGCAGAACGATTAATACCTTTATGCAGGTATGATCCCAGATATCGAAATGGAAGACTAGAGCAGTGTATATTTAGAATTTCCGCTAGCCTTTGCTTCTGCTGAGGCGATAATGAGGATGATGGAATTAAATCGCTTTTTTGGTAATTAACCTTTTGCCCCGAGGCATTCTCATACTGCGTGAGAAATAAATGAAAACGTCTCAGGTTCCGTTGAGTGCCTTTAAGAAATACCAGAAGGTCATCCGCGTATGCTAAATGTGTAATTGCGAAAGGTAGTCGGCCAAGATTGAAAGACTGTATGGTGCCTGATGCCACTTGAGAATTTAAGCCCCTGCTGAAACCCTCATAAGATAGTATAAAAAGTAGCAGAGAGAGGGGGTCACCTTGTTTGACACCCCTATGCGGACGGAATGAAGATGTAGGCTGTCCATTAATCAAAACCGACAAGGTAGTGGATCGTAGATGATTCAGTATAAGTCGGCAGAAAAAATTAGAGAAACCGAATTTGAGCAGGATGCTCTCTAGATAATCCCAGGACACCCTATAAAAGCCTTCATCATATCAAGCTTCAAACAAATCTGCGAGCCACCCTTATCAAGCATATGAATCATCTCACGAGCCATTAACACCTGTGTGGAGATGTCTGTGCCTGGGAGAAATCCCGTCTGCTCTGGAGATATCAACTTGGGAAGGAGCTTATTTAAACGGGAGGCGACAATTCGCGTGCAAACCTTACTTAGAAAATTTGTTAAACATATTGGACGAAAATCACTAAAAGTCGATGGTGACTGCTTTTTCGGAATCAAAGTGATTAAGGCGCTAGCCATCACCGAAGGCTGAGGGACGCCGAGAAAAAACTCCTGCAATGCCTTAAGGATATCCAAAAGTATGATTGACCAACATGCACGATAAAACATACCGTTAAAACCATCTGGACCAGCTGCACTTTGTGGGTCTAAGTGCCAAACTGCCTATTTGACTTCGTCCTCCATGGGTAATTGTGTGAGAAAAATATTATCATCATCTGCTAAAAGACATGGAATGGACTCTAGGATGGCGCCATGATTAAAGGTAGCCTCTTTAGCAAACACTGACTTATAGAATTTGACTGCCTCGTCCTGTATTTCATCTGGCGTTGTGCAGGGATTTCCTTCGGTGGAGGTAATTTGCTGAATGCGAAGGTGTAACCTTCGGCCTTTAACAACTGAGTGATAATACTTTGTATTCGCGTCGCCTTCCTTTAACCATCATACCCGCGCTTTTTGTTTCCAATATTGTAATTCATATTTGGCCGCTTGCTGATACGCAGCCTTTGCCTGATGATATTTTATTCAACTGTCATCCGAAGGTGTGTCATCCCAAATGCGCTCAGCGTGATTCATATTAATTTCTGCCTGCATGAGATTAGTAAATATATTACCAAAGATTTCCTTGTTCCAACGTTGAATGTCCTTTCGTAGTCGCAACAGTTTATTATAAAAGCCGTACATGCCACCTGTTGTAGGATAAGATGTCCATGCATTCTTCATATAGGCATGAAAATCCGGATGCAATAGCCAAGAATCCAAAAAACGAAAAGGGCGATGGGATGGTGCGGTTTGCTGCCGACAGCTGATAAGTAGTGGAGAGTGATCAGATGGAGCACGTGTTAAATGGGAGAGCTGCATATTCTCAAATATATCCTGAAAAGTCGAATTGATAAAGAGCCAATCTAATCTCCGACGAACTCGCCCAAGACCTCGACCATCGACCCATGTGTAACGTGGTCCTTGAAAGGGCGGGGCCATTAAAGAACATGCCTCAATGCAATCGTTAAAATCCTGTAACGAAGTGAGTGTTGGACGAGATCGCCCATCATGGTCCTCAAGTGTACGGAATGTATTAAAATCCCCACCGATAATCCAGGGTAAAGTAAGATTTGCCGAAAAATCACACAATGACTGCCACAAGGGGCGTCATAAAGAAAGAGCATGCTTGGCGTACACAACCGATAGGACGAAAGTCAATTGAAGAGGCCGATAGAGAAGCGTAAAATGAACCACTTGCTCTTGATCTTGTACCGAAAGAAAATCAAAAGATGAGTCTCGCAAGAAAAACCAAATGCGCTCCGACTGAGAGAAATAGTGTTTGGAATATACTAGTGTTAAAGCAAAACGAGTAATATTAGATGGTGAATGCTTAGGTTCTAACAAAGCAAGTAAATGAAGATGATGTGTATGAATCAAATGTTGTAAATGTGGCATCGAGGCGCGCATGCCTCGCAAATTCCATATTAAGAGATTCATTGAGACAAGTTAGAAACACTTCCCTGAATGACACGAGATGCACTACGGGTGAGAACTGTGGACGGAGGAAGCGGAGGCAAATCTTTTTATGACCGACGTTTGCGACGCGGAACCACAGGTATAAATTCTGCCTCCGTAGTATTCTGCAATCTGGAGATGAGAGCATCCTCCTCGGGAGATGGCGGAAGGAGCTCCATCCTTCGAACCACCTCTTCTGGAAGGTTCTGAACAGACGATGGTTGGGCAACGTCAGGAATATCATTGTCGGAAGTGTGGCCCATCTCTATTGGTTCATCGGAAATATGATCCATCTCTGCTGTATCGGTAATGCACTGCTGCTGATTGTTTCTGTCGTCAATGGAATCCAGCCTGTGCACATTTGTGGGCAGATCGTTAGGGGGATTTCTTCTGGCGTCTCTGATGTAAGCTGCACCACAGGAGCTTCCTGAAAAGTATCCATGGGTTCATGAAGTCTGGGCTCAGTGGTTAAAAGCGTTGGCTCAAGGACTGATGGCGTAGAAGAAAGCTTCTTTTTCACCGGAGTCCAGCGCTTGGCTGGAGGACGTGGTGGTGGAGGCGGAGGGGGAGGAGGCACTGCTGATGTGGCGGATGTGTTACAGTCGCCAGTGACATGTCCCAATCGACAACAGACCATGCAAAACTGCGGAAGGACTTCATAGACCACCGACTGTAGTATTAATCTCTCTTTGGCGTGCAGATAAATCTTCTGCGGAAATTCCTGGGAGACATCTACTTCCACGCAAATCCTAGCGACTGAAGGGCGCAGACCGTCGGTTGTCGCCGCGTCTAACTTCATAGGCGAGCCAATAAGACGCGCTATCTCAAACAGGGCCTCACGACGGTGAAGGTGAATTGGTAAGGCCGGAAAGGCAATCCAGATAGGAACAATGGGAACATCAGCTGCCGGATCAAAGTCAATGGTCCATTTTGTAATGCGCATATGACAGCCAGAAATTTGCCACGATCGGCGATAGAAACACCACAAATAATCAGCTTCATTCCGGAAATTCAGCAAAATATGCGATTGATCTAAAAGAGTTATACGTAAATCATGATGAAAGCCAATTTTTTCAAAAACCTCCCGAATCACCTTTAATGATGGGCGTCCGTACCAAAAAGTGCCTACCAATGAAAATTTGAACGGAGCGGCTAGGGCATCAACCTCCGAACCTTAGAAGGCAATCAGTGGGAGTCCTTTATATCGTGATGCCATTTTTGGGGCAATGGAAATCGTCTGTGCGTTGCCAACCCCGGATACAATGTCAGCAAATGACGGGGTTGAAGCCGCCACACACATGTAATATATATATTTTTTTTACCTGAAATTTATATATATTATTAGGAATGACCTGACTTATGGTGGAGGGAAAACCTTATTACAAAATTGTTCATAAAATGAAACCAATAATGAAGATAGCTAATGATACTGTAGCGCCAATCATATATGATATGTCGCATTAAAACCTTGCCAAGTAAAACCACCCTTGTGGATAAAACCTTGGCGAAGGAAAAAGCGTGCATATTTATATGATTGGACCGCATAAACGTTACAGTTGTTGTTGTAATCAAAAGGTAGTGTACTATCCATGAACCAAAAAAACCAGCTTGCATTGTTGATGCCGATTCGCAGGAAAGAAGATGTTGAAGAGGCTTGAGCTGTTGCAATGTCAACCGTGAAATGATCCCCAATGAAAAATATGCCGCACACCTATCTAGTTGAAGTTGACGTTGGCCCCATGTAATGTTTCGCCTGATCACCTCAGACAAGTACAAATATGGGCAGTTAAAAATTGATGAAAAGAATCCATGGAGACAAGGAAATGTGGCAGCGTACGTACCCCAGCCACCTTTGGTCCATACGAACCAAGGTGGCATTGTAAAGCGTTCTGACAACGTTAATGATGTGAAGGAGAAGAGGTTGTTGATGTTGCCCCCAGTTGTGGTGCCTCTCAGCACAGTCCAGCATGTGAATTGCCAACACCAAAAATAGTTCAAAAGTAAACCAAAACTGCAAGTGACACATGTTATGCAAAAATATAAGAGGAGTAGTATGACACGCACCAATGTTGCCTGTGCATGTAAGCACAGGCAACTCAAGAAAGCAATCGCCAACACTATGTGAGACATTTATAGACGCATGGAAGGAATTTGTTGTATATCCAACTGCATTGTTCCTCGCACTTCAGCTGGAAGTTCATGAATCGATGTAAACCGACGAAGTCCTTGAGCATGGAAACCATGACGTGCTAGATGATGTGCTGGGGCATTTGCTTCCCTCGGACTGTATTGCAACGTGACCTGATTGACAGTCATAATATTAATAAGCCGATCAAGATCCTGTAAGAGGCTTCCTGCTATAGATGACTTATTCGGTATGAGCGATAGGATGGTGCTACAGTCCGTTTCTACAATGATGCACTGATGATCTGAAGCATAGTAGAGTATGGAAAAGAGCATTGCTTGTATCTCGGCACGTAGAGGGGGTAGACGAGGGAGAGCAAAGCAGATAGCAGAGACAAGGTGTCCCCTGTCATTTTGCAGTATAGCTCCTCCTGACGCAGATGTTTTCCCAGCAGCGGCATCAACATTCAGCTTAAGGCGTCCCATGGGCGGAAGATGCCATTTCACCAAGCGGGGTCTTTTGTGAGTGATTTTTGGCGCAAATTTAAGCGTTGTAAGATGAGGTATCGGATGAGCAAACTTCTTGTTCTGCACTACGGTACACCATGTGAAGATAGCGCCATGAACTTGTGTATATAGTGACCTGTAGTTAAATTTTTCATCACCAAACCGAGCAGCTGCATATCGCTTCCAGATTTCCCATGCAATCATCGACGGGCCAATTGTTTTTAGCTGTCCAGCTATTGTTGTTTGTGAGGAAATGCTCCACCATCTACGCAAATATTGCCTAAATGATTCATGCCGGGGGAACGGATTAGAGAACATGATGGAAGCCTCAACCCAAATTGGCCGAATTTGCGTGCAATGCAGAAAAATATGATCCGTGGTATCAGAAGAGCATCGACAAAAAACACATTGTGTAGGGTAAACTGTTTGCCATTTGGATAAATTTTCCACTAGAGGTAACGAGTGATTCCAAATTCGCCAAAGAAATAACCTCAAACCTGGTTGTGCATTAGGCCACTATATATGTCGATGGTCTGCAAGTGCATTAGGTGTCCTGCTGATTGTTGTGTAGGCAGATTTAAGAGAGAATTGTCCGTTGTTATCCGGTGTCCAATCCATCGTGTGTTGCGTTTGAAGCACATGGTTACGCATGAATGAGTCAATACGGCATAATCGCTTCCACAAAGGAGAGTCATATATGTGTGCATACATTGTGTGGCGATTGCCATATTTGGACGCGCAGTATTTAGTCCATAATTCAGTACCTTGGTGAAACTTCCACCATAGTTGACACTCAAAAGCTTGTTGAACATGTTTTAAATGTCTGATACCCAGTCCACCTTCAGCTTTTGCTACACAAACCGAATCCCAAGATTTCCAAACGTGGCGATCTCTCCATAGGAACTTGGCTAGTTTTTGGCTTAACACATCTATCACTCCCTTTGGAAGCCTAGAACTAGCCATTATGTGTAAAGGTACAGAATTGAGCACATGGTTGATGAGTACAAGACGGCCTGCCATGGATAATAATTTTGAGGACCAAGATGTTAAATATGCATCAAAATGCTGCAAAAGCGAAGTGCAATATGACGCACGATTTATCCCTTTATGTAATGAAGATCCAAGATATTTTATCGGCAGAGACACTAATCTCATTCCCAGGGCATGTGCTGCAGCCACTCCAGAGACGCCGTCTCCCACCACCACTTGACTCTTATGGTAATTAACTAGTTGACCAGATGCCGTTTGATATTGTTCCAAAAAAACACGGAAGTTAGAGAGATTCGTCTGGGAGCCATTAAGAAATATCAATAAATCATCCGCAAATGCTAAGTGTGAAACACACGGTGTACGTCCTGCATGAAACCCCATAATTTTCTTCTGCGCCATCAAAGTATTAAGACCTCTCGAGAATCCCTCAGATGAGATAATAAATAGAAGTGGGGACAGAGGATCGCCTTGTTTAACACCCCGTCCAACTGGAAAGAAACCAATCTGCTTGCCATTCAAGAGTATTGAGCATCGCGTTGAATAGAAATTATTTATGATAAATCGCACTAGCCTTTGATGAAATCCTAATTTGATCAAAAGGAGCTCCAAGTAGCGCCAACTTACTCGATCAAAGGCCTTTGCCATGTCCAATTTAACCAAAACATGTCCACCGCGTGGCTTCTTATCTATGATATGGACCATTTCTTGAGCCATTAAGATTTGCTCAGTGATGTTTCTACCATGCATGAATCCTGACTGCTCAGGGGAAATGATCTTTGGCAAAATTGAAGCCAACCTGGTTGAGATCAAACGAGTGATGACCTTTGAAATAAAATTCGTCAAGCAAATCGGTCTATAATCTGCAAAGGTCCTAGGAGCTTTGATTTTGGGGATGAGAACGATTGTTGCAGCTGCCATTGTCTTTGGGACCATCACTCCTAGAAAAAATTCCTGAACAGCCTTTTGCACATCAGCATATATTAGTTGCCAAAAATGTCTGTAAAAGGACCCCGGGTATCCATCCGGCCCGGCAGCACTACTCGGGCTCAGATCCCAAACTGCAGCTTTTATTTCCTGTAATGTAGGCATGCTCAAGAGGCTTTCGTTATCCTCGGATGAGAGGATTGAGGGAACATATTGCAAGATAGATTCCACCTGCTGAACATCCTCCGAAGTGAACAATGAGGAGAAATATCGAATTGCCTCAGATTCAATATCAGCGGGCTGTACAATTTCAACGCCATCATCCCTACGAATGTTTCGGATCATCAGTCTAGCACGTCTGTCTTTTACAGACTGATGATAGTATGCTGTGTTGGCGTCCCCCTCTTTTAACCATTTGATATTGGCTTTCTGCTTCCAGTATAAAAACGCTCGATTTTGTGCCAATTTGAGTTTTGCTTGACTGCAGTTATATTGCTCTAGGGCTTCCTCAGTCTGCATGTCATCATAGGCCTTTTCATGGATAATAGCATCCTCTTCAGCCATGGCTACAGCATCAAAAATATTTCCAAATACCTCTTTATTCCATTGTTGTAATTGCTTCCGTAACAGTCTAAGCTTTTCACAAAATCCCCACATGACACCTACTGTTGGAAATGAACACCACTGGTGATGGACAAAGGAATCAAAGTCCGAATGTGTGGTCTAAACATCAAGATATCGGAATGCAGCAGGTGTTCGCGATACGGCTAACTCACATTGCAAGAGCAACGGACAGTGATCTGATGTGGTTCGAGACAGGTGTTGACAGTGAGCTGTTGGGTAGAGGTCAGTAAATAACACGTTGCATAAATATCGATCCAGTCGACGGCAGACCCGTCCTAGCCCACGTCCATCACTCCATGTATATACTGACCCAGTGTATGGTATTTCCTGGAGTTCACAATCGGCAATACAATTGTTGAAGTCTTGTAGTTGACGCAATGAGGGAGTTGAACGTCCACGGTGTTCCTCAAGATTACAGAAAGTGTTAAAGTCACCACCGACAATCCATGGCAATTGCATTTGATCATGTAAATTGCGCAAATCAGTCCACAATGGCTGTCTAGCAGTGATGGTATGTAATGCATATACCACAGTAATCCAGAATGGATCCCCAGTAGCAAGCCATGTTAATTTAAAGGAGCAATTTTAAGTCCCATACCGTGTCTCTTCCAAGGAAATCAGTGAATCCTTCCAAAAAAAACCAAATGTTATCATTACACACAGAAACTTCCTTAGAGAAACCAAAACGCAATCGATATGATGTTAATTTTGGACTCTTGATCTTGGTTCAATGATTATTAATCCATGCAATTTATACCGTCTGATTAGCGAAAGAACCCTTATTTCTGAGGTGCGGAGACCTCTAACATTCCAAAGTAGTAACTTCATTGTATTAAAGGGTCAAAAGAGTTAGAGATTTGTGCTGCACGTAACCTGGTGACTCTGGGCGAAACCGTGGCAGCCTGCACAGGGCGACAAAGCAATCTGGGCGGGGAGGATGCCTTGGGCACATCAATGTCAGGTGCCTCTGTGCTAGCGCGACAAGCGTTCCAATATACAGATTGTATATTTTCTGCGCAGTTCTACATCGTGTGCTTCATCGTGGCAAGCTTGAGCTGTTGGCAACAATTCACTATCCGAGAGTGAGGTGAAGTCATGTTGCTTTGATACTTCATGGATGATACAGTCATCCACACCTTTTAGGCGGCATAAATCTTGTGCTGAGGAAATATTTGGAGTGAGATACATGTCAGGGGATCTAATATTGGCTGCTGATGTGGTTGCATGATCTGGCATGGTTGCTACTGATGTCAAGATATACGCTTGTGGTTGGGCTGCTGGTGTAGTGGTGCTGCGTAGTTCCTGGATCGGACCATCATGTGAAGTGTGCTTCTTTGGTGTCCAGCGCTGTGATTTCTCTAGTTTCTCCTTCGGCGGGAGTTGCTGTGTTTTTATTTTTTGATGTGGTGGTGGATCCGATGGTTTACCACAATCCTTAGCGTCATGACCAAGCCGAAAACAAGAGGAACAGTAAGCAGTCAATTCTTCATACTCCACTGGCTGTGTAATAATCTTTGGTGGCCCTTGAATATGAATGCGCTGAGGTAAGTCTTGGGAGACATCTATCTCAACACAAATCCTTGCAACCGAAGGGCGGCTTATAGCAGTCGTGGCTGCGTCCAACTTTCTTGGAGTGCCTATCATGGACGCAATCTGAAAAAGGGCATCTTTTTGATGATAATGGATTAGAAGACCGGGAAAAGATATCCATATGGGGACAATAGGCACTTCTATAGAGGGATCATAATCTGGAGTCCACTTCGTGACCCTCATGTGCTTGCCCGAAATTGTCCAGCTTTGGCGGGAAAAACAACGTAAATAATCTGGCTCATGATCAAAATGCAAAAGAACGTTTTTTCATCCAAAAAAACCAATCTTTACTGTTCCTGCGAAGCCAATGCGATCCACTGATGAGCGAATGGTGGCAATGGGTGGCCTGCCAAACCAGAAAGTTCCTATCAAAGTGAGTTTGTAGGGTTCCGCTAGTGAATTGATCTCATCAGCAGTGAATGTGATCATAGGCCCTCCTTTGTATTTTTGAACTGTTTTTGGGAGAAGAGGGGCCGGTGGAGAGGAAAAAAGGGATGCGAATGTTTTGGAGGGTGGAGGCGGCTGCGTGGACAACGCAGCTAGGGTCGGCGTTGTCATTGCTGGGAGAGACGATGAAGGAGAAGGCGGTTTGCATGGTGATCAGCAGCGGCGGTGCACGCCGCCGCATGGGATCGCAGGGTTCCAGGCCATTTTCTCTGCTAATATATATATACATGTAATATATATATATATATATATATATATATAAGAGTATTGGAAGTATATTTGAACTCGAATCTTTGGAATCGGAGAAATGATACTCAACCACTAGACCTAAAAATATTTTGGCGTATGCATAGATATATACATGTATCCATATATGTATATGTATATGTATATGTATATGTATATGTATATGTATATGCATATCCATATGCATATTTATATGTGTATGTATGTATAATACATATCTGTGTGTATATGTATGTGTAGATACACATATACACACATACATAGATATGTGTGTGATATAGACACACATGCACACACATATTGTAAGGGCCCTTGGAACACATTAGAAGGTGGGTTGAATAGTGTGTTCACCAAGTATGGATATTTTCTTGGATGTTTTTTATTTTTGAGTGCAAAGTAATACTTGGATGTGTTCTTGAAATGAATAAGACTTGCAGAAGCGTAAAGAGCACAATATGTATAGAGGTTCAAGTCAAAATGACTCTGCTCCTCTACCTTCTTGATTTTTCACAAGAAGAATTTTGAATGGGGGATTGCTATTTCTTTGAGGGGAAACAACAATCAAAACAAAATCCAAATACAAAGAAAAATAGGCAACTCGCCTAGACCACAACTAAGAAAAGCAAACCCTTGAAGTCTAGCCTCCAAAGAACTTCCCTGCACCTCAAGGAATTCTTGTAGGGAGTATAGTACACCACCATACTATCGGATAACCCTCCACGGTCTGGATTTCTTCAAATAAGAAGCACCCTTGCTTCTTGACCAACAATCTACACTTGGCCTCTCACAATTTTCACTCAACAAGAAAAAGACTCTTCTTCTTCTTTACAACACACTCTCACAAATAAAGTAAAATACACAATGATACAACTATTTTGAGAGTGAGAAATTTGAGAGCTTGTTAGTAGAAAGTTGGAGATGAAAGAGATGAAGCCCTTGTTTTATCTACGTTCAAACTTCTAGCCGTTTGAAACCTTGCAGGGGCCAATAATGGGCTTTGTCTTCTTGTGATGACATGTCCTCATCTTTGGAGATCTTCTCTTGGATGGATGAAAGCTTCTTGAGGAAGCTTCCTGTTGAGAGCTGAAAGAGGAAAGATGACTTCTCCAAGAGTGAGAGAGAACCTGTGAAATTGCACTAAAAGGGAGAGTACAAATGTCAAGAAAACGTTAGAAAGTGCAGCATAAAACATTTATAACATAAGTCACATGAAGCGCCTAATGTGTTTTATGAATAGGCGTTCAATGTGACATGGAGTGCCTTATGTGTTTTTGAACTGGCGTTCAATGTGACATGAAGCGCCACAAGTGAATAAGATGCACTTGTTCAATGTCACATGAAGCGTCTGTTGTGGGCAGTAGAACTCGTTCGAAGTCACATGAAGTGCCTAATCTTAGCCTTCATACTTGTTCGAAGTAGTTCTGACTTTTACCAAAAAGTAGCTTGATGTTCGTGTCCATTTTGGGGGAAAAGTTCATTTGACTTTGTAATACACATGAAGCACTTGTTTAAGCATTCAAAGTGTACTGTTTTTCAACTTGACACATGAAGCGCCTTATGTAGGCGTTTGAAGTGTACTGGAATCCAAACACTTCACATGAAGCGCCTTATATAGGCGTTCGAAGTGTACTGATCTTCAGACACTTCACATGAAGCGCCTTATGTAGGCGTTCAAAGTGTACTGACTTTAAGACACTTCACATGAGGCGCCTAATCTGATGTTCTAAGTGTCAATTATGCAAATCATCAAAACTTCACACATTCCAACACATATATATGTATGTATGTATGTATGTATATATATACGCACAAATATAGATATATACTTATACACATATATTCATATATATATTTATGTATGTATGTATATATACGTATGCATATATGTATGTATTTTTTTTAAAACGTGATATTTTATTGAATAAATCCCTCACTTGTGGCGGAGGAAAACCATATTACAATCAAAAGAAGCAGTGACTAGAAAAGCTACTAATTATCAACATCCTGGCAATATATGATTTGCCGCATTAAAACCATGCCGAGTAAAACCACCCTTGTGGATAAAACCCCGGCGAAGGAAAAAGCTGCATATATGTATGTATATAAATATATATACATATGTTTGTCTGTATGTATGCATATATATGTATGTATATGCAAAATTTTGTTGCTCACTGAAAACCTTTCACACAAGTAAATTATGATGACATAGCTTCTGCCCTTTTTCGATGTTTTCAAGTATCACTGTAATGTCATGGTAAAAATTTTTGTTGTTCATGGCAAACCTTTCACATAAGTAAAATCACATTTGCTGATGTCAAATTCCATATTAAGCTAAATGTTGTGCTGGAACATGAGAGGGTCTGGAAGACCAAGTATCAAAGCGTTAACTATTTGATCGAATGATGCTCATGTCTAAATAATTAAAATGAGAGGATGTGAATTGTACGATATAATCATGTAAAAGAAGATGTGGAAAATCACGGTGCCTTACCAGTTCAGGATAATCTTCATCAGATCATGTTGGCTCGCCCTACGTGTTGTCCCTTTTGTCGCGCAGCATCAACGTCTCTTAATCATTTATTCTTACATTGTACTTCTATAAATCAAATATGGAGTATCTATGCATCCATATTGGATTGGTCCTTCATTGGCTGCTATTTCGTTGATGCAATATTTACTTGCTTGGTGGACATCGACTCGCGGAATTACATTCAGAGGCTGTTTACGTATTGTGGTGCCGTGTATAGATATTTGGGGTATTTGGCGTATTTATGCTTCACTGGTTTTTGGCGGTGAGAGCTGGTCTTTCTCCAAGTTGCAGGAGCTAATTCGACGTGATATTTATATTTAGTGTCAAGGTCAAGCTGGCACCGAACTTGCGTCATCTGATGCTCAGTTGGTGGCTCTCGGTCTTTCTCTGCGTCTTCGTAATCGCCGGCCTACTGTTGTGCGCTGGCTTGCACCTCCTTCTGGTCATTTCAAATTAAATGTTGATGCGGCACTTGGTTCATTCTCGGCCTCAGGTGGCACTGTGATCCGAGATTCACATGGCCAATTCTGTAGTGCTATTGTTTTTCATCTCCCGGTCTCTTCTCCATTTCAGGCAGAATTGCAGGCTGCCACTTTGGCAGTCATATATTCCGTCCAGCGTTACCAGAATATTGATGTGGAGGTTGATTCAATTGGAATAGTTGACTACATACGTACTCATGATACAGCAATGATATGTGTTTTCATTCGATTGTGCAATGGTACTATTGCACATTTCCCTCGGCAGGCTAATATGACAGCGCATTTTTGGGCTAAGAATGGACAGCTTCATCCCAATTTCTTAACCTTTCAAATATCTAGGGTTTTGCCATCGATTATTACAGCTGCTATGCGTACGAATGCTACTACTGCATATCTTCGGCTGTATCCTAGGGGCTTCTATAACATGGCGCCATTTATTTGACCGTTGCTTGTGTCATACATTGATACAAGCAGATCGGGTATTTTTCTTCTTCCACTCTATGCTATTATCTTTGTGACGTGTTGTGTGCTATTTCCTTGCTATGGTTGTGATACAGGCAGCAGGGTTACTTATCTCTTGTGCCTCATTTGTTTTCTGGATCATTATATTTTATTCACGTTTACTTACGGAACTGTTTGGTATTTTGCATGGGTTGCTTCTCACTAGTATGCGCATCATCTGAGGGATCATGTTTCACATGTGGATTCTTTGCGATGGAAAGTTACGACAATCGACTACTGCTGTCTCGCCCAGTTGTCCATCATCTACCTACTGGCCATTGCCTCATCTATTCGGAGATGCATTTTCATTGACCCACAATTATGCTGGATCGCTCACACATCTCATTTCTTTCCTCCTATGTGGTCGCCTCGTCATGCTTTATCTATTTTGGCGGCTTTGCAGCTGACTGTTACATTTTCGCACACGCATTTCCATTGTATATCGTCTTATTCCCAGTCGTATCAATATGTATGTTTTTTCCTTCACCAAGGTTTTTCCACAAGGATGGTTTTACTTGGTAAGGTTTTAATGTGGCATATCATATACGATTGGCGTTTGATAATCCTTACTGCTCTGCATTGGTTTTGCTCGTTTGCTAATGACACATTGTACTACGGTATTCCTCCGCCATAAGTGAAACCTATTAATGATATACACATTATTCGTCAAGAAAAAAGAAGATTTGGCAAATCAAATCTCTGTCTTTTTCTGTTTGCTCAAGTTTAATCTATAGTAAATATAATAGGTATTTTATGCTAATCTATTGGCTAATTTTATGCTAACGAGACAAATACAAATCCTACCAAATCCTATCATATCTCTATACTTAATGTACATGATAAAGATAATCAATAGGAAATATTTGAATAGATTGAATATCTGCAATCATATCTAATCATATATGCAATCTCTATCTGACATTGTTCTTATAGGTCGGTAGGTCGTGGCAGATCAGGTCCGTGCTACAGGTATGCCGAGATCATCCCCGCTCGACAGGTCAGGTTAGTCAGCTCTAAGTCAGCCTGAACAGGTTTTCCAAGCTCAGCCCAGCTCGGCAGGTCAGGTCAGTGCTAACACCCTCCCTCAATTTGGCAAACAGGAAGTGAAAATCACGAGTGCCAAGAGACTTAGTAAGGATATCTGCAAGCTAATGAGTAGTAGAAACATGAAGAATGAGGATTTGTCCATCTAAGATAGCATCCTGGAGAAAACGACAGTCGATCTCGATGTGTTTGGTGCGCTCATTGGCGACTGGATTGTGTGTGAGATGTAAGGCATACTGACTGTCGGTGTAGGGGGTAACATGAGCCGTATGATTAACGCCGAGAAAATGAAGAACACCGAGTAGCCACTTGAGCTCGCAAGTGGTGTAGGACATGGCGTGATATTCTGCTTCCTTAGAGGAACAAGAGACAGCGGTTTGTTTCTTGGTCTTCCACGAGATGGGCATAGTGCCAAGTTGAGTGAAGTAGGCTATGAGTGAGCATCGGGTAAGGGGACAGCTTACCCAATTTGAATCACGGTAAGCAGTTAATTGGAGGTCACTGGTCGAATTGAAAAAAGACCTTGGCCTGGGCTTCCTTTAACATACCGAACAACTCACAAAACAGTCTGCTAGTGATCAATCCGAGGTGACTGCATAAACTGAGCGAGCTTGTGAACAACGTAGGAGAGCACAGGTCGGGTAACTGATAAATAAATCAAATGCCTCACAAGGCAGCGATATGATAGTCGATCATCCACGAGAGAGCTAGTGGATTGAGCGAGTTGATGTTGTTGTTCCAACGGAATGGCGGCCGATTTAGAAGCTAATCCTCAATCCGCAATTATATCAAGGGCATACTTACTCTGGGACACAAAATACATGCAGAGCTGCGGGCGACCTAAAGACCGAGGAAATATTTTAAAGGACCAAGATCCTTCATATGAAAGCATGTACTGAGATATGTTTTAACAGCCTCCATCGCCTAGGGATCATTTCTCACAAGTATGAGATCATCTACATTGATTAAAATATAAAGATGAATATGATCACGTGCATAATGTAACAATGAATAATCCAAATAGAACTGAAGAAAACCATAAGAACACAAGCCGTAGAAAATTTGGCAAACCAACACCAAGAGGCTTGCTTAAGACCATATAATGATTTACACAGTCGGCAGACAGTGCAAGAGGACGGTGTCGTGAACCCATGTGGTAGTTTCATATAAACTTCTTCTTCAAGGTCACCATGAAGAAAGGCGTTCCTTACGTCCATCTGACATGTGGAAAACTGCCAGGCTACCGCGAAGGCCAATAGGACACGGACTGTGACCATCTTAGCAGTGGGAGCAAAGGTTTTAGCGTAATCTATTCCCTCGATTTGGCGGCTGCCATCTTTATTGTGTTTGATTTTGTATACCCATTTGAAACCGATAGCATGTTTCTTGAAGGTAGCTCCTCAAGAGTCCACGTTTGATTATCCTCAGGAGTCTGCAGCTCTTCTCCCATGGTTGCTCGCCAGCGAGTGAATAAGATTGTGGTTCTGCAATCAAGGTTATAGCAGCAAGAAAGGCGCGATGGGCAACAGAAATGCGGTGATTAATAAGAAATTAGTGATGGAGTAGGGAGTACCTGAGGAAACCGATGTGGTGGGTGATGTGAGTGAAGGGTTATACTAAAAAACATTCATGTCATAATCCACAAATATTGCTGGGAGTTTCTTGATGCGCTGCCCGTAGCCAAGCTGAGGCGAAGTAGGTGAGGGAAGAGATGTAGAGGTCAGTTCAGGCGACGGTGCAGTTTTGGCAGAGGCTAGCTCGGATGAGGAAGAGTAGTCCCGGGTAGGTCCGGAGGTGGGTCGATGGTAGATTCATCAGCTGGTAAAGGGTCAGAAGAGGATGGCGAAGGTATGGAGGACGGGCTACAGGCAAATGGAAATGTGTTCTCGACGAAGTTGATATTCTAGGAAATAAAAAATTCACGATTGTCCAAATCCTACACAGTCTGGCCTTTCTTTCTAGAGGGATAGCCGACCATGATACATGTGTGACTTCGTGGTTGAAATTTATTACCATGTCTTTGATCATTGTTAAGATAGCACAGACTCCCGAAAACGCGAAGATGGGTGTAATTTGGTGGTCAGTCGAATAAAATTTCATACGGTGTCTTACCGCCGAGTAAGGTACAGGGAGTGCAATTGATTAGATAGACCAAGGTCAATACGCACACGCTCCAGAAGGTTAGGGGTATATAAGATTGGGAGCAGAGCGCACGTGCCATATTAATAATATGTTGATGTTTACATTCTACTTTTCCATTTTGCTGGGGTGTGTGTCTAATGGAGGTATGATGTATCACACCTTGGTCAGCAAAGGAAGGACTTAGTGGTGAAAGTTCTGTTCCATTATCACTTCGAAAAATCTTAATCTTTTGGCCAAATTGGGTGTCAACCATGGAAAAGAAATGCTTCACCAAAGTCGGTACTCGATCTTTAGTTTTCGATAGATACACCCACACAGCACTAGAATGGTTATCCACAAAAGTTAAAAAATAAGATGCACCACATGAAGATTTATGTCGATAGGGGCCCCATACATCAAAATGAACCAAATCTAAACAATGTTTAGAAATTGTATAACTTAAATCAAAGGGTCGTCTAGTCTGCATTGTACGACAACAGTCCTCACAAGGTGTTGTACAGTTTTCATCAAAAGAAGGTATTACAGCACAAAATAGACACAATAATCGATTGGAAGGATGTCCCAACTAGTTGTGCGATAGGGATACGTCGAAGTGCTTCCCAACCGCGTGCATCCGAATAGCAAAAGATCTCTTTAGTATGCACACCCCATCGATCACCTCATCCGCTCCAATCCGAGTCATGGTATTCTGATCCTGTATCACACAACTTTCATTAGTAAATTCAACAACATAATCATTATCACGCAGCAACTGTGAAATTGATATTAAATTACAAGTCAAGTTTGGGACAAAGAACACTTTATCAAGAACTAGTGCTTCATTCAGCCAAGCTGCCCTTTGGCGCAGCGCTTCTGTCGCTGTCCTGTTGGGCAGCCAAATATTACAAGGTGGGATTGCGGCAAAACTATGTAAAAGACTCATATTACCCGTCATATGATGAGAAGCTCCTGTATCAATGATCCAAGAAGAGTCTGTAGGCTTACCACTCAGACGTTCCGGAGGTGTTTGCTTACATATGCTATGAGCTCGGAGGACTGAGCTCAATTCATCTTTGGACATTCTGGCTAACACCTTTGCAGCCCCGTGTACATCATCAGACATGGTAGAAACTTTCGAGGAGATAGTCTCCATATGCGCAGCGACACCTGTGCCCCTAGTCCGAGAAGATGCCGCATGTGCAGAACCTTTGGGCTTGGCAGTCCTTTAGGTCGATCACTCGACCAATCCAGATAACCTATGATTTGAAAACATCCACTTGCCTCATGTCCCTTCTGGCCACAATATGTGCATACTACGGCAGCTCTGGAGCCTTTTCAGTCGGCCCCTGACTCTGCCGCCAGTGTCAGCGCAAAGGCAGGGGGATCACGCTACTCTTCCGTCAGTGTAAGAGAGCCAAGACTTTCCTCTTGAACCATCATATGCTAGACGATGTTCATGGCCGGAAGAGGCTCCTGACTAAGAATGGAAGAGCGTACTATTCTGTAGGTGGAATCATCAAGCCCCATGAGGAACTGATGAACACAGTCAACCTCTTTTCGTCGAAGAAGAGTCTGTCGCAGATCACATCTGCATCCGGTGCACGAGCATTGTGACGTGATCATAGTCTTTTAGCTCATCCTAGAGTTTCTT
Source organism: Eustoma russellianum (assembly GCA_036186865.1). NCBI lineage: Eukaryota > Viridiplantae > Streptophyta > Magnoliopsida > Gentianales > Gentianaceae > Eustoma > Eustoma russellianum. The sequence goes on from AP025044.1 coordinate 34,669,797, forward strand.
CATCTTTCCATAATAAATCATGATAGAATCTTCATTTTGTTTGCAATTTGCAAGCACCTTTTTCAAATGCTACACCCGAGGAGCATTTGTAATAGCAAAACGCTGTTTGATCTCGTCCCAAAAATCCTTAGCATTCTCTAAGATGGAAATAGTGGAACGCAATCTCGGCTGAATCGTGTTCGAAATTCAAGTCACAATCATTGAATTGACAAGCTCCAAATCTACCATGTCGGGAGACCTATCATCCGGTTGAGTTATGGTTCTATCGAGGAATCCATACTTTCGACGGGCGAGCAAGGAGCTGCGGACGGCCCTTGCCCGTTCTTCGTAATTTGATACTGTCAATTGAACAAGGGTGATAAGCAACACAGAATGATCACATGATTGAAGATCATAGGGGGATATAATTTTCTTGTGGTAAGAGGGTTCGGCTGCATAGTTGGAGAGGAAGAGAGGTGACAACAAAGTTAGGATGTCGATGGCTCTGATACCACGTAAAGAAGATTTTACAACTCAAATCTCTGTCTTTTTCCATTTGATCAAGTTCAATTTATAGTAAGTAGAATATGCATTTCATGATAAAGCTAATCAATAGGAAATATTTGATTAGATTGAATATCTACAATCATATCCAATCATATTAGCAATCTCTATCTGACATTGTGCTTGCAGGTCGGGTAGGTCGACCCAGCTCGGCAGGTCATTGCAGATCAGGTCACTGCTATAGGGGTGAGCACGGCAGGTCAGGTCAGGTCAGTCAGCTTCAAGTCAGCATAAGAAGGCCTGCTGAGCTCAGCCCAGCTTGGCAGCTCAGGTCAGCGCTAACAGAGGATCATGAAATTCTTCAACTTGATGTAACGAGAACCAAAGTTTTCTTCGATATCATCGTTAACGGAACACGATATAATGTGTTTATGTTTATTTGTATGCATACGATGTGTTTAAAGTTGAAATATATTTCTTCATCTCACGACAATATCAAGCAATAGTCCGTCCTAGAAGAAACAAGAGGTCTGAATTTACTCTATTATGCATTTGAAGATCCATTTTCATGCAAAAAAAAAATGGAAAGAGCAACTCAAACATTTGTGAGGACATTTATGGCTAACTGAAGGCTCCAGGAGGAATTTGTTTTTAGATTTTCAAAAATGTCTAATATATTTTTAGCTATCCGCCGCAGTGTATGGAATTTAGAGAAAAAAAATCAAAGATTCTATTATTAGCTTAGAAAGGAATGCCAAAGTACCATCAAAGAGATTCTCCAAAAAATTTGATTTACTATATCTTCTTGGATGTGCATCAAAAGAAACAAGATTTGTGATCTGGTCATACATCTTGGCCTGTTCATAAAAATTTTTGATTAACAAAGCTAACACAGGCTTGTTGAAGATATTGAACTGCCAGAGAAGAAAGGAATACAAAAGATGCCTCAGCAAGGCATAAGTGATCTCAGGTGTGATATACTGTGATCACACCTTCAACAGCTGAACTGAAGCATAGAAGTCATTTGGTGTGACAAATGCAGTCTAGCTGTTGTATGAAGAGTTAATTGTTGCTCAATTATGAATGCCACGTTGGATTAAAAACAGTTGGGCAAGTTGGTGCACAAAGACATCGCAGTTGGCACGTACCAAGACATTGGCACACTGGTAACTAAGATGATCAGTGGCGTGAAGCAGTTGAAGCGAGCAGCACTATTTTTCTACGTGCTAATTAGCTTCTAGGTGTTCTGATAGATGTTATAATTTTTTTTATAAAAGAGACCATGTCCCTGTATTTTATTATAAAAGATAGCCTCACTTATGGGGGGAGAAATACCATAATTACAAATGAAGTCATAACATAATTGAATGAAACTACTCAAAGGATGAAAGTAATTTGTCCAAGTACAAAAGTGTGGCGGGGAGTGTTCAAAAGCGGTATGATATGCCTCATTAAAACCTAGGCAAGCAAAACTACCCTTGTGGATAAAATCTTGCACGAAGGAAAAAAGACGATAGATGTTATAAATACTAAACCATGTTGTACATAAATTGATCGAAGAGAATAAGCTCAATATAGCTCTCAACCATTTTTGTTCTTCACTTTGTGTTCTTGGCGCCATTTTTCATATTCGAATTTTCTTTTTCAATTCAGTTGATTTTGCATTGTGATCATGTTAGTGTGTTGTTTACATCGAGTTTCTGAAGCATTTTGACATTGTATCAGAGCTCTGGTGATTCACTATCGATTCTCTCTCTTCCTCATTTTGGTTTTGATTCGCGCGATTTTTTTGGTATAAGTGTTGGATCGCAATTGAAGTTCCATTCATGGCAACCACGAGTGCAGCATCCTCTGGTTCTCACAATACCCACATGATCAATGATAATCCAGGAAGTAATCCACATTATTTGCATCCAAACGATAGTCCAGCAATTGTGCTGGTGCAACCACCGCTTACTCAACATAAGTTTCATTCATGGAGTAGAACTTTTCAAATGGCGTTGTTTATGAAGAATAAGTCATGTTTGATTGATGGATCTATGCCTAAACCCCATCAAACGTCCTCACTTCCAAGCCTGGAGACATGTAAACACTATGATCCAGTTTTGGGTCATAAACTGCGTCTCTCCTTCCATTGCACAAAGTATAATGTGGTTCGATAGTGCCTTGGATGTGTGAAATGACTTAACTATGAGATATAGTAATGGTGATCCGTTTAGGTTATCTGATTTGCTATCTGAATTTTATGCTGTAAAGCAAGAAAATCTCAGTGTTAATGATTAGTTTACCAAACCGAAAGTTTTGTGGGAAGAATTGATGTCTTTAAGGTCCATACCGAGTGTGATTGTCTTAGATGTGTGTGTGATTTCAGTAAAAAGGTAACTGGGTTCATTGAAAATGATCATTGTTTAAATTTTTCAAAGGATTGAATGAAGAATTTGATCCAGTTAGATCACATGTGTTTGTGATGACACTACTGCCAGATATTAAGAGTGTGTTTGTAATGGCTTTGAGGTTTGAGAGAAAGGTTATGAATAATAGTGCACCTGCTAATTTACTAATGCTCCTACAGCCTTAATGAGTAATTGTGATGAACAAGAAGGTTTTGTGGTTAATACTTACGAAAGCAGAAGACAGAGCCCAGTCTATAAGGAGGGAAATGGGAGATTCTATCAAGAGGGAAGTAAACTTTTGCAGTGCACTCATTGTGGTATGATAGGACATACAACTGATAGATGTTATAGAAAACATAAATTCCCTCGTAGATTGAAATTTAGCAACCAGGTTAATGCAGCTGAGGTAATGGAGGAAAGACCTCAACACACCAATAGTGTTCAGGGGTTTCAGAATTCTGCTACCCTACCTCCACAGCCAGCACCTTGTCTTACACCAACACAGTGCACTAAGCTTTTTAAATGTTTTGGATGTTCATGATGTTGTTTCAGGGACAAGTGTAAACAAGTCTTCTCAGGATACTGTGATGACTGCGCAGGTTGATATGGCATCAGGTAAAAGTTCTACAAATGTTAATTGTGTATGGATTCTGGATTCAGGCGCCACTGATCATATTTCTTATTCCTTGGCCTTGTTTCATTCTTATTGCACTAGTAACCATATCACTATTAAGCTTTCAAATAACATCACGGTTGATGCAACTCATAAAAGGATAGTTGAGTTACAAAGTGGCCTAGTCTTGGAAAATGTATTACAGGTGCCTTCCTTTTAACCTTGTCTCTCTTAGCAAACTCACTGATTCTCATCATTTGCTTGTCTCTTTCCATGATTCTTGCTACTTTATTCAGGATCAATTATCCAAGAGGATGATTGGTTCATCTAGGAAACATCATGGCCTCTACTACCTACATGATTCCAGCCTGCCCACACAAACTGAAGCTTCAGCGTCCTCAGTATTAGTTTTTGTCCTTTCTCCAGCAACTTTTGACTCCAATTCATACCTATGGCATGTCATGTTTGGGCATGCTTCATCAGCCAGAATTTAAGAGATACACAAACTGCATCCAGATGTACCATCATATAAACTAGACAGTAGTTGTATAGTGCGTCCCTTAGCAAAATTGAAAAGAATTCATTTCCTCTTGTATATTACAGCTTCTAAGCATCCTTCTGATGTTATACATGTATACATATGGGGTACTTATAGACATCCCACCATATACAATCAAAAATACTTTCTGACTATAATGGATGATTGTTCTAGGTATACTTGAATATACCTTCTTAAAAGTAAATCTGAAGCTAGACAAATTCTACCAAGTTTCTTTCATTATGCTTATACTCAGTTTAATGTCCATATCAAAATTGTTAGAAGTGACAATGGGCTTGAGTTTATGATGCCTGAATTTTATATGCAACATGATGTTGTTCATTAAATTGCTTGTAATTATACTCCCTAACAGAATGGGGTAGTAGAAAGAAAGCATCAGCATCTTCTTGTTGTGGATAGAGCCTTCAGATTTCATGCCTCTTTACCTATTACTTACTGGGGTTTTGTCTCCAACATGCCACATCTCTGATGAACTTGATTCCTTCACCTATTCTTCAGCACAAAACTCTTTATGAAATATTACATCAGGCACAACCTACTTATAATCATCTTAAAGTGTTTGGGTGCCTGGTTTTTTCTTGTGATAATACTCCACATAAAGCAAAATTTGCACCTAGGTCCATACCCTGTGTTTTTCTTGGAATACCTATGAATATGAAGGGATACATTCTTTAAAGGTTAGATGATAAATCTGTTGTCATATCCAGAGATATAGAGTTTCATGAACATTCTTTTCCTTTTTCTGATGCTACTTCTTTGCTAGAACCATTAAGACCAGTAGCTCTAGCATAACAAATGGTTCGTTTTTGTCTTCTCATACTCCTCCACAACTGCATCCCTTACATATTCTTCCTCCAATCCTGATCTTATATATTCTGATACAACTGATTCTTCTTCATATCTAGCCTGTACATCTTCATTCCCCTTGTCATTTTATGATTCTTATTCATCACCACCACCCCAAATACCTATTACCCAACTACATGTTGATTTGCCACCTTTGTCATCTTCTAATTTGCCACTACATGAACCTGCTGATCATAGATCTTCTAGACCAAGGCACACTCTTTCTTACTTACAGGAGTACTATTGTAATCTTACTCATTCATTTCCTTCTTCTTGTCAGTTGTCTCCTTGAACTTCTTTGCCATGGCTCATCCAATTCTATGACTCCCTTGATACTTTGGCCTCTAAATACAGGTCTTACATTCTTAACATGAGCATTCAGCAGGAACCTATGACATATCAATAGGCAGCTTCTTGAGCAGCCTTGCAACAGGCCATGCAACTGGTGCTGGATTCATTAGAGGCTGCTAATACTTGGACTATTGTTCCCTGGCCACCTGGAAAACAACCCATTGGATGTAAATGGGTCTACAAGATCAAGAGAAAGGTTGATGGTTCAATAGAGAGATATAAGGCTAGGTTGGTGGCCAAAGGATGCACCCAACAACCAGGTATAGATAATGCTGATACATTTTCTCCGGTGGAAAAGATGACCTCAGTACGCCTCATTCTTGCTTTAGCTTCTGTAAATAACTGGCATGTGCATCAGTTGGATATCAATAATGCCTTTCTTCATGGGGACCTCTATCAGAAGATTTATATGGATTTGCCATCAGGTTTTCAGTCATCTGTTCTTAATGCAGTCTGTAAACCTAACAGGCTAACAGGAAGTGGAATGAAAAGCTTACTCTTTATCTGTTGGCTGAGGGTTTTCATCAATCCAAAAATGATTACACTATGTTCACTAAGAAAATCTCAGCTTCTTTCTTACTTTTGCTTATTTATGTTGACAATATCATAGTTGCAAGTGATTCTTTGACTCAGATACAACTTAAGGATCTTTATATTCTAGATTTCAGATCAAAGACTTAGGAGTCTTAAGATACTTCCTAGGGCTTGAGGTGGCAAGGTCAGAGGGGGACTTATGATATGCCAAAGGAAGTACACAATGGAATTATTAGAGGAAATAGGCACTCTGGCTGCTAATCCGGCATTAACCCCCATGGAACAAAATCTGAAATTAGAACACAATGATTCAGCATTGGTAGCAGATGTGTCGTGTCACAGAAGGATAATTGGGAAACTATTCTACCTCACTATTACTAGGCCTAAAATATCATATAGTGTGCAACAGTTGAGTCAGTTTCTGGATACTCTTACAGAATTGCATATGAAGGATGTTCACAGGTTATTGAGATACTTGAAGGGTACCCCTGGTCAAGGCTTACTATTTCCTAGTACAGGGTCAAAAATACTCAAAGCTTATGCAGATTCAGACTCGGGTGGGTGTTCAGAGACAAGGAGGTCTGTTACAGGTTACTGTATGTTCTTTGGGAATGCTTTGGTATCTTGGAAAGCTAAGAAGCAAACTACTGTATCTAGATCCTCCTCAGAAGCAGAGTGCAGATCACTTGCAGCTACAACCTGTGAAATCCAATAGCTACTTTATTTGTTAAAGGATCTGGGAGTAGAACATAGTCAACCTATGGAATTGTTTTGTGACAACAAGAATGCTATTTACATAGTGGAAAATCCTGTATTCCAATAACAGACTTAGCACATAGAAGTGGATTGTCATGTGGTCAGGGATAAGTTTTGAGAAGGAGTAATCAAGCCAATGTCTGTTAAGACTAAGTACCAAGTGACAGATTTGTTCACCAAAACATTAGTCTCACAAAGGATGCACTTCTTGACTTTAGCCCTGGGAGTGTGTAACATTTATAAGAAGATAGAATTGAGGGGGAGGGGTGTTGAAGTTATTGAACTGCCAGCACAGAAGAAAGGAAAATAAAAGATGCCTCAGCATGGCATAAGTGATCTGAGGTGTGGTCTACTATGATCACACTTTCAACAGCTGAACTGAAGCATAGAAGTCATTTGGTGCGACAAGTGCGTAGTCTAGCTGTTGTATGCAGAGTTAATTGTTGCTCAATTATGAATGTCGCGTTGGATTACAAAAAGTTGGGCAAGTTTGCACGCAGAGACACCGCAGTTGGCACGCTACCAAGCCATTGGCACGCTGGTAACTAAGATGATCAGTAGCGTGAAGCAGTTGAAACGAGCAACGTTATTTTTCCACGTGCTAATTAGCTTCTCGATGTTTCCATAGATGATATAAATACTGAACCATGTTGCACATAAATTGATCGAACAGAATAAGCTCAATATAGCTCTCGGCCTTCTTTGTTCTTCACTTTGTGTTCTTGGCGCCATTTTTCATATTCGAATTTTCTGTTTCAATTCAGTTGATTTTGCATTGTGATCGTGTTAGTGTGTTGTTTGCATCAAATTTCTGAAGCATTTTTGACAGGCTTTCTGCAGACTCAATATCTTGCAGCAATTGTGAACTCTCTGGAAAAATAAAGATTATTGCCCCTCTTTCGTATGTTGTTGTAGGTTTATGGGTATATTTTTTCTTTCACAGGGCTATCGAGACTCCCTGACTATCTTTTGTCTACGCATGTGGTATTAGAATATGAATATATTCTCTGTTCCACAGGGTGATAGAGGTTCCTGTAGCGTTTTTGCTCATTAATGTGTCACATAGAAGTATATTTTGTCTTTGCTTACGGGCCATAAACCAAATTGTTTGTAACTTGGCTCTTTGATATAAGGCCATATATTTCCAGTAGTCTAAAGGTTTTGACTAATCACCATGTAAATTTTACAAACCTATACAATTCTGAGTCACAAAAAAAGTGTTCTTCCTGTTTTTTATGTGTTCATCAATTTCTTATTATCGAAAGGTCTGTTGAGAATTATGCGGAGAATAGACTTAAGAGGAAGAGTGAAGAAGGTGAGTGCAGCAACATTTCGAATAAGTGAAAGAGCAGAGGTGAGCTGAGGAGGAAGAAGAAGATGTACGCTGGCGGGATGTTTTAAATACTGTGAAATTACTATTTTGTCCTTGGCAGTTAAATTAGTTGTAGTAGAAATTTGAGGACATCCTTGTCATTTTATGTTTTTAATCTTCCTCCCTCCATTCTGTTGTACAAAAAGGCAGCACCCTGCTGCTGGAAACGGTTATCAATCAAGCAGATAAGATATTTTTCTTTTCTCCAATTTCTTCTGTGCATTGTTCTTCCTTCAGTGATTGAGCATTTTTATCATTTGTTGTCATTGTTTCTTTCGATTCTGCACTCGATTTGCAGTTTTTTGACATGGTATCAGAGCCTGAGATGCGTTTGATGCTTTCTCGAATTTGATTTGTTCCAATTTTTTTTGAAACATTCAAAGTTCCTTCGATCCTTATTGTGTTGTTGTAATCTCGTAATGGCGTATCATGGAAGTTCCAGTTCTGGATTCAAAGGTGATCAAAATCAAGGAGATACGAGTCCTGTATAGAATTTAGTGTTTGGTACTAGAGGAAATCAGACTCATCAAGTTGAAAATCCTCTGCATAATCTGTTCTATTTACATCTTAATGACAGTCCAGCAATTGTTTTGGCCCAACCACCTATCAATGCGCAAAATTACCATTCATGGAGCAGGACGTTTGAGATGGCGCTGGTTTTGAAGAACAAAGTAGGCTTTATTGAAGGAAGTATAAGGAAGCCTAGGGTCAATGAATCTCAATTTGCCGTATAGAGACAGGTAAACACCATGGTATAGTCATGGATTATGAATTTTGTTTGTCAATCTATTTCTCAAAGCATAATGTGGTTTGATAGGGCTTTTGGCATATAGAATGGTTTGACATTGAGATATAGTAGCACATACCCCTTTAGACTGTCTGATCTTCTTGAAGCGTTTTATTCTCTTAAAGAAGATGGAAGTAGTGTGAATGAATATTTTACCAGGCTGAAAGTGATATGGGAGGAATTGATGGCAGTGAGGCCAATGCCAAGCTGTGTGTGGAGGATGTAGGTGTGAACTAGCTCGGAAAACTGCAAAAGTTTGTGGAAAGTGACTATGTGATTAAGTTCATTAAGGGTTGAATGATAACTTTGATCTTGTGAAGTCACAGGCGTTTGTGATGTCTCCTTTACCTGACATCAACACCACTTTTTCAATGGCTTTAAAATATGAAAGAAAGGTGATGGCAGATGCAGGAATGTCTGGAGTAGAAAGAGGGAATGCTGTCTTATTGGCAGATAGCCAAGCTTCTGATTATATGGTGGCTAATACATATTCAAGTAGACAGTCATATGGTGGATACCAGAAGAATAGTGGAAAGAACCAGTTGGATGGAGGAAACCGTTTCCAATGCACTCACTGTGGAATGCAAGGGCACACAGTAGACAGGTGCTATAAGCTACATGGTTATCCCCCGGGTTTTAAACCAAAGAACCAAGTTCATTTGACAGGAGCAGTGGAAGTGGAATCAGAGAAGAGTCAAATGACCAGTTAAACAGAAGCTTACAGTTCTTGGTTCTGACTCCTCAACAGAACCAAAGGCTATTAAATTGGCTCAGCAAAGATGATGAGAGCCATGAATTCCAACCAGGGAATTCTTCTCATAATGTTGTTTTGTCAGCCAAGGTGGATAAAATGCCAGGTAACTCTGTAACTAATGATTTAAACACATGGATTCTTGATTCAGGAGCTACTGATCACATTATGTCACAGCTGTCCTTATTTCTGTCATATAGACCTGTAAACAACATCACTATAAAAATGCCTAATGATACATCAGTACCAGCCACACATCTTGGATCAGTAAGAATATATTCCTTACTGACTGTTGATAACGTCCTGTATGTTCCCTTCTTCAAGTACAACCCGCTTTCTCTCAGTAAACTTCTGGTTGATCTCACGCTGAAATTTCAATTTCATGGTTCTGTTTGTCTCATCCAGGATCGATTGTCCAAGAGGATGATTGGTTCAGCTAGCCTTTCAAGGGGCCTTTACTATCTGCAAGGTGATATGCCTTTAACTCAGCCTACTGTTTGTCTGAATTCATCAATGCCTCTACATCCTTCTCTAATGTGGCATTACAGGCTGGGACATGCTTCAGTTCCCAGAGTTCAAGAAATACACAAGCTTGATTCATATGTGCAAGGGCACCTGCAAGTGCCATGTTCTATATGCCCTCTAGCTAGACTAAATAGACTTCCTTTTCCTTCTTCACCTTCAGTTTCCAAGTTTCCCTTTGATCTTGTACATGTAGATATATGGGGACCAAATAGACATTCTACAGTGTATGCTAAGAAATATTTTCTCACTATTGTTGATGACTGTAGTAGATCTACATGGGTGTATTTGATGAAATCAAAAACTGAAGCAAGGCAGATTCTACAGAATTTTTGCCAATTTGTGTACACACAGTTTGAAAGGCACATTAAGGTACTTAGAACTGACAATGGTCAGGAGTTTGCCATGACTGATTATTACAACCAACATGGCATTATACACCAAACTACTAGTATATATACACTCCAGCAAAATAGACTTGTAGAAAGGAAACATCAACACATTCTCATAGTGGCAAGATCATTGCTTTTTCAGGCCCACTTACCACTGTCCTACTGGGGTTTTTCCATCTCTCATGCAGTGTTTTTAATAAATTTGATTCCTAGTCCTACCCTCAAACAGAAAACTCCATATGAAATTCTTTTCAAAACTAAACCTGTGTACCAGCTCCTTAAAGTTTTTGGGTGTCTGGCTTATGCCCGCAACATAGATATTATCGAACATAAGTTTTCACCCAGGGGTATTCCATGTGTGTTCCTTGGGCTGTCCTCCGCTTCAAATGGTTATATACTTCAAAGCATCAAGCATAAGCAGATTGTAGTGTCAAGAGATGTACAGTTCTCTGAGTCACAGTTTTCCTATGATCAATCACATTATTCTACTTCTTCTGATGCTAATAACACAACACCAGTATCTTCGTCCATTTGCCCGGATAAATCAAACTACTCTGACTGTTGGTCACAACCCATTTTGCCAACACAACCTGTTCCAACAGCAGATAACTTGCACCATTTTTCTCCATCCTCCAGCACCTCTTCACCTGCATCACACGAAACATCTACACTGCCTCAGTCAACACCAACTTCCTCAGCTTCACCAGTCATTCCTGATCACACTTCAGCGCTGCCCACCATTGGCATCCCATTAGTCATTAACCCAGCAGACAGTGCATTACTTCATACTCTCCCAAATGTACAAGATGCATCTCCTCCTCTTGAATCTCATTCTCCTGAAACATACACCAGATCTCATAGGCAGAATAAACCTCCTCGTTTACTCAAGGATTATTACTGCAATCAGTCTATCTCTGAACATATCACACATTCTTCTACTCTCTACCCCATTCAAACTCATCGCACATTGGATCACCTAGCTCCACAATATAAGAACTATGTACTTAACGTTAGCTTGTAGCAAGAGCCTACATCTTATCACCAAGCTATCAAATCAACAAACTGGAAGCATGCCATGGATCTGGAATTAGCAGCCTTGGATGCTAATCATACATGGGACATTGTAACTCTCCCCTCAGGTAAGAAACTCATAGGCTGCAAATGGGTTTATAAAATCAAACGAAAGGCAGATGGGAGCATTGAGCGCCACAAAGCTAGGTTAGTTGTCAAGGGTTATACACAACATGCAGGCATTGACTATGGAGACACCTTTTCTCCAGTAGCAAAGATGACAACAGTAAGGGTACTCCTAGCTTTAGCTTCTCTGAAGGGATGGAATTTGCATAAACTTGATGTAAACAATGCATTTTTACATGGGGATCTTAGTGAAGATATCTACATGACTTTACCAAATGGAGTGATTACTTCAGTTCCCAATGCTATGTGCAAGCTCAACAAGCCACTATATGGCCTTAAACAAGAGAGTAGGCAATGGAACGAAAAACTTACTGATTTTCTGATCTCCAATGGCTACCAGCAGCCCAAACATGATTACACTCTATTCACCAAATCCCATCAGGGGTCCTTTCTAGCATTACTTGTTTATGTTGATGATATAGTGCTGGCCAGCAACTCCTTACTGATCATTACTGAACTTAAGAACAACCTACATCAGGCATTTAAAATCAAGGATCTGAGCACCCTTAGATTTTTCCTTGGCTTAGAGGTGGCCAGGTCTCAGAAGGGGGTGTTCATATGTCAAAGGAAATACACACTTGAGCTTCTGGAAGAAACTGGATACCTGCCTCTAAGCCAGCCAAGAGTCCCATGGAACAAAACATCAAACTGGCTCATGGTGATTCCAAGTTGATTCAGGATGTATCTGCATACAGACGGTTGATAGGTAAGTTGTTGTATCTTACCATAACTATGCCAGACATTACCTACACAGTACAACAGCTAAGTCAATTCTTGGATACTCCTATGGAGTCTCACATGAGTGCTGCACAGAGGTTACTAAGGTATTTGAAAGGGTGTCCAGGGAAAGGACTGTTGTTTCCTAGCAAGGGAGCAATTCAGCTGAGGGCCTTCTCTGATTCAAACTAAGGAGGCTGTGTGGAGAGTAGATAATCTGTCACTGAATATTGTATAATGTTGGGTGATGCGTTTGTGTCTTGGAAAGCAAAGAAACAGACCACAGTGTCCAGACATCCTCAGAAGCAGAGTGTAGAGCTCTTGCCTCAGCCACCTGTGAGGTGCAATGGATTCTCTATCTGCTTAAGGATCTTCAGGTGGATTTTGGTGAGCCAGTTGAGCTATTTTGTGATAATAAGAGTGTTTTCTATATTGTGGAAAATCCAGTGTTCCATGAGAGGACCAATCACATTGAAATTTACTGCCATATAGTGAGAGACAAATTTCAGCAAGGAATAATAAAGCCAATGCCTATTAGAACTGAGCTGCAGCTGGCAGACTTTTTTACTAAAGCTTTGGATTCGAGAAGAATTGCAATCCTGTCTGATGCAATGGGAATGTGGAACATATATGACCACTCAGGATTGAGGGGGGGTGTTGAGAATTATGAGGAGAATATACTGAAGAGGAAGAGTGAAGAAGGTGAGTGCAGCAACATTTCGAATAGGTGAAAGAGCAGAGGTGAGCTGAGGAGGAAGAATAAGAAGTACGCTGGCGGGATGTTTTAAATACTGTGAAATTATTATTTTGCCCTCGGCAGTTAAATTAGTTGTAGTAGAAATTTGAGGACATTCTTGTCATTTTATGTTTTTAATCTTCCTCCCTCCGTTCTGCTATACAAAAAGGCAGTACCCTGCTGTTGGAAACAGTTATTAATCAAGCAGAGAAGATATTTTCCTCTTTTCCAATTTCTTCCATCGTTGCATTGTTCTTCCTTCAGTGATTGAGCATTTTTATCATTTGTTGTCATTGTTTCTTTCGATTCTGCACTCGATTTGCAGTTTCTTGACAAGATCTTTTAGAAACATATGATTGGGCTAAGCACGCATCAACATAGTATCCGTGCTTTGCCTGAAACAAGAAAATGTTGAGTTTCTTAGAAATCGTAACCGCTTATAAAAAAGTTTCTGCCACGTAAACAAAAGCCTCAGTTTTTCTTGTGTATTGGTCTGAATTCAATCCAAGTCGAATTTGGTTGCTTCTTTCTTGCTTTCTTGTGTCAAATTGTCATCTTGCTTTGTGTCTTGAATTTCTTCTTGCATCGAAACCATTTGTCCCAAGTTTTTTTTCTTGGTCGCATAGGGTTCTTGAGTGCTTAATCTTAAATTCTTGAAAGTTACAATCATTGATTAGATTTGGTGATAAAAAATCAATCTCGAGTTATGTGATTCAATCTAGTAAGATACCTTGGTTTCTCTGCATAGACTTACATGTGTCAATTTAGCTGAATCAACCAAACAAACGAGAAGTGAAGCTGAGAATTGAACGAAGCAAATTTCTTAGAGAAAAATGAAGGAGAAGAAAACGGTTACAACTTCAATTGATTGTGCAGAGAAGCACAGCTTCGTTCTTATACAACTTGCAACAGAAGAAGGAAGATTTATTTGTGAAATGACTCTAATGCCCCTCAATGACTAACTATACACAAAACTAATACAAGGGTAAAATGGTCATTTCGCATCCTTTAAACTTTCCCGCCTGCACCTGCGTCTTCTTGTTCTTCAAGTGATCTTGCCCTCTTCACTGGTGCGCTGCAGCTCTTTCCACGTGATCTAACACTCAAACTGTCGCTAACAGATTGCCAGCTCAGAAATTATTCTTCTTGATCCTTAACTCACCATTTAAACAAACAGCTGCTGCATAATCAAATTTTTTGCGCATTGGATTGCTCTTTTTGCGAACCACTGCCTCCATGACATACTGGAACACCCCCCCTCGAAACAGATTGGCTAAATATGTTACATACTCCCATAGCACTGGTCAAGTTTCGTAATGTAACAGAATCTAATGCCTTCGTGAAAGCATCAGCTAATTGAAACTCTAATTTAATAGGCATAGGGTGAATCTCTCCCTGCTGGTATTTTTCCCTAACAATATGACAGTCAATCTCGATGTGCTTCTTCCTTTCATGAAACACAGGATTTTCTACAATGTAAATAGCGCTTTTGTTGTCACAGAATAGCTCAAATGGCTTCATTTGCTTAATTCCCAAATCACGAAGAAGATATAAAAGCCATTGCACTTCACACGTTGCCGCAGCCAAGGCTCTATATTCTGCTTTGGATGAAGACTTAGAAACTGTGCTCTACTTCTTTGCTTTGCAGGAGATCAATGATTTTCCTAAGAAAACACAGAAACCTGTAACAGATTTTCTTGTTTCAACGCATCCTCCCCAATCAGAATGAGCAAAGGCTTTTAATTCCAACTCTCCAGCGCTAGGATAAAACAGGCCTTGCCCTGCTATTCCTTTTATACACCTCAGTAACCTATGTGCTGCTTTAAGATGTGACTCTGTAGGACAGTCCAAAAACTGACTCAACTGCTGAACTGTATATGAAATGTCTGGCCTCGTGATGGTAAGATACAACAACTTACCTATGAGTCTCTTGTACTAAGATACATTCCTTATAAGCTGTGAGTCATTATGAGCCAGCTTCAAGTTCTGTTCTATAGGACTCTTTGCTAGTTTTGATCCCAAGAAGCCAGCTTGCTCAACCAACTCCAACGCATACTTTCTCTGGGAGATCATGACCTCCCCCTGTGACCTAGCCACCTCAATCCCAAGAAAATATTTAAGCAAACCCAAATCTTTAATATGAAACTCTTGATGCAATGACTGCTTAAGTATGGTAACATGTTCTAAGGAATTTCTAGCAACGATTATGTCATCAACATACACCAAAACCACTAGACAAACAGTACGAACATGCTTGATAAACATAGTGTAATCATTTTTGGACTGTGTATAACCCTGCTGTGTAAGAAACTTGGTGAGTTTAAGGTTCTATTCTCTGCTGGCTTGCTTCAATCCATAAAGGGATTTATGTAACTTGCAAACTGCATTGGGATCAGAACTGTTAATGCCTTCAAGTAAGGTCATATAAATTTCTTGGCTAAGGTCACCATGTAGGAAAACGTTATTCACATCTAGTTGATGCACATGCCACTGCTTTAAAGCAGACACATCTAATAACAATATGATAGTTGTTAATTTAGCAACAGGAGAGAACGTATATGTGTATTCAACACCCAGCTGTTGTGTAAAGCCCTTGGCCACAAGCCTGACTTTATACCTCTCTATGCTACCATCAGGTTTGTATTTGATCTTATAAACCCATCTACACCCAATGGGTTTTTTACCAGCTTGGAGTGTAACCAACGTCCATGTATTATTAGCCTCCAATGCAGCTAATTCTTTTTGCATTGCCTTTTGCCAATGAACAGATTTGGTTTCTTCCCGATAAGACGTTGGTTCCTGTAACACACTAATATTAAGAGCATATTTTTTATATTGCGGTGTTAACAAATCAAAAAACATGTAATTCTCAATAGAATATCGAGTACAAAAAGCATAGTTGGAAGACAAATGGAGACCAGAAGAAGAAGAAGTAGATAGGAGGCCACAGTAATAGTCTTTTAGATAACTAGGTGGATGCTTAGATCTCATGGACCTGGATGAGTTATTCTGAAGTGTTGAAAATGGCAAATGAATTTCAAGACCTGTACATGGCTGAGGACTATGCTGAAGCACAGAATGTTCAGATGAACTGGTATCATCTGAGATTGTATCAAGTGAACCATTATGGGTTGTTCGAACAGAAATATTTGGTGCTGATGTTGATGACAAATTAGTGAATGAGTATATTGGTGAAGACTGTAAAGGTTGGGAAGAATGAATGGGTGTTCCTGAGATGTCAGTTGGCCAACGATTAGATATATCTGGATCGAACGATTTTAAAGACGAATCAGTGATAAAAGGAAAAGTATGTTCATGAAACTGAAGATCTATGGAGATGAAGATATTCTTTGTGATAAGATTAAGAACGAGATATCCTTTTGTGTGGTAAGGCAATCCAAGATAAGCACAAAGAATAGCTCTTGGTTCAAACTTGGTTTTCTGTGGCGAGGTATTACTGGCAAAGGCCAAGAAGCCAAAAACTTTAAGATCTTGATATGATGTATGGTTATTGAAAAGGCCGAAATAGGGAGTCCGTTGTTTCAATAAGGGTGAGGGTAATATATTGATGAGGTACACTGCATACTGAGCACAAAAACCCCAATACTCAACAGGTATATTGGCTTGCAGTTTAATGGCTCTGGCTATATTTAGTATGTGCTGGTGCTTGCGTTCAACAATCCCATTTTGCTGGGGAGTATTGACACAACTAATCTGATGAATGATCCTTTTATTCATGAAAAATTGGTCCATCTTGAATTCTTGACCATTATCAGTCCTTATACACTTGACAGGTCTACCAAATTGATTGACAGCATATTGACAGAAGCTAACAATAATATGTCTGGTCTGAGATTTCTGTTTGAGCAGATAAATCCACTTATAACTGGTATGATCATCAACAACTGTAAGGAAATAATATTGGCCATGTGTTGTGGGGTGTTTATAAGGCCCCCAAATATCAATGTGAAGAAGATCAAAAGGAAACTTGGACATAGAAAAAGGCTTTCTTCTCAATTTAGCTAAGGGACACACAGTACACTTATATGCATTGTCAAGCACAGACACAGACTGATCAAGATTTTGTACTTCCTTTATTCTAGGTAATAAAGCATGGCCTAGTCTATAATGCCACAGTACAGAAGGATCCAAGAATTGAACATTGATTGACAAACATTTAGACTAACTTTCAGACTGTATTTGAATGCCATGAAGATAGTACAGTCCCTTGTGTAGCTCAGCTGAACCAATCGTCTTCAGGTATGTACGTTTCTGAATGACACAATATTTTCCAAAGAATTGTATAAGTATAGAAGGATTGGAAAGAAGCTTGCTAAGTGAAAGAAGGTTGTATGTAAATGAAGGAACATACAAGACATTGTGAATAGACAAGGAAGGATTTATGATGACTGAACCAATGTGTGTAGCTTCAACTGACATTGTTAGGCAATCTAATAGGCAGAGACTAAATTGGCCTATAAGAATGGAGGTGACTAAGATTACATGCTATGTGATCTGTAGCACCTGAATCTAAAATCCATATGTTAAAAGTATTAGAGTGACAATTACCTTGATCTTTATCAAGGAGAGCAGACATAACTGCCCCTTGGTTTCAAGAAATGCCAGCAGAATTGGATGCTGATTGACTTCCATCACTCATATTCAACATAGTCATGAGTTTCTGAATTTGTTCTGGCGTCAACAAAGGTGCTTGGCACATTCTATTTCTATGATCCATCTGCACTGAACCAGCATCTCCTGTGGTCACCTCAGTCAAATTCACCTGATTCTTGGGCTTGAATCCTAGGGGATACCCATGTTTTTTGTAACATCTTTGCTCAATATGCCCAATCATCCCACAGTGTGTACATACCAGCCTTTTTGAATTATCAGGGAAGAACCTTCCACTTCCCCTTCGAAAACCACAAGTTCCACCTCTACCACTATATGTACTGACACTAGCATCAACATTCGCACCTTCAAGGTTGTCAACCATAAGCGCTGTAGGATTATTGTTAAAGGAACTCTGAGCATTCAAGCCATTCAACTTTCTTTCATACTTCAACGCCATTGCAAACACCACATCAATTTTAGGCAAAGGCAACATCACAAACACTTGTGATTTAACTGGATCATATTCCTCATTCAAACCTTTCAAAAACTTCACAACATACTGTATTTCAACAAATCCTTGCATTGTGGTTCCCACATCACACCTACAGCCATGACATGTACAAACTGGAACAGGTCTCAATGCCATCATCTCCTCCCACAACACTTTTACTTTAGTGAAATAGTCATTCACAGAATCACCTTCTTGCTTAATTCCATAGAAGGTTTCAAGCAAGTCTGACAGCCTAAATGCATCTCCTGTACCATATCTACGTTTCAGGTCATTCCAGACCTCTAATGCACTATCATACCACATAACACTTTGCGCAATAGTAGGCATAACACTATTCATTATCCAAGAGTGCACCATAGAGTTTACCTGTCTCCAGACTGGATATTGTGGATCAGTTAACGCTGGTTGAGGTATGGTTCCATCAATGAATCTAATCTTATTCTTAACTATCAGCGCCATCTGAAACATCCTACTCAATGAATGAAAGGTGTGTAGATTCAACGGAGGCTGCGCTAGAATTATAGCTGGACTATCTCTTGGGTGAAGGTAGTACGGACTACTGGTAGGATTTTCTACTGACTGCAATCCTCCAGTTCTTTGAGATCCAGACGTAGAGGCCATCTCAATTACACTGTGTATTTAAATTCAATTTGATTGAAGCTGTAGATTACTGATTTCGGATATACTTGGTTGATATCAACAATTAGCACCTCGCTCTGATACCATGTCAATTTAGCTGAATCAACCGAACAAACGAGAAGTGAAGCTGAGAATTGAAAAAAGCAAATTGCTCAGAGAAAAATGAAGGAGAAGAAAACGGTTACAGCTTCAATTGATTGTGCAGAGAAGCACATCTTCGTTCTTATACAACTTGCAACAGAAGAAGGAAGATTTATTTGTGAAATGACTCTAATGCCCCTCAATGACTAACTATACACAAAACTAATACAAGGGTAAATTAGTCATTTCGAATCCTTTAAACTTTTCCGCCTGCACCTGCGTCTTCTTCTTCTTCAAGTGATCTTGCCCTCTTCACTGGTGCGCTGCAGCTCTTTCCACGTGATCTAACACCCAAACCGTCGCTAACAGACTACCAGCTCAGTAATTATTCTTCTTGATCTTTAACTCATCCATCAGTTGCTGCATAATCAAATTTTCTGTGCATTGGATTGCTCTTTTTGCAAATCACTGTCTTCATGACATACTGCAACAACATGAAATTATAATTTATTTTCCGATCTTGAAAACAGAAACCTTGTTTCTTGTTAAAAAAAGTCGTCTTTTGTCTCAGTCTCGTTGCATTTAGGTATCGTAGATTGTTCGGTTATTATACTTAGTTAATTGTTGCTGACTCGCTTGGGAATTTTGGACCGAAAACTTTTGAAATCTTTGTGTCCAAACACTCAACCCAACTTCATCAAACGTCAACACAGGCTCCAAGGCAAAGAAAACATACTCCATTCTATTTCGAAATCTTTGGGAACGTGTGGATAATTGGGAAAAAATACCCCTCCTTGCTTCCATTCTATTTTGGCCGACCTCAGTAAACCAAAGAAAGCCAAACTCCTTTGGCAAAACGAAAACACTTCCTGCCTGCTTTTTATAAATCCGAATTTCATGTGAAGAGAAAGAAAATTTTCATTCGGCCAACAGTCTACAGCCAAATTGCCCTAACCGAATTCTTCTGACCCAAAGTCGGTCGCTTTAAGAAATTTGAAGAAAGAATAAAAAAATTCAAGAAACAAACCATTTTGGCCTAAACTGAACGTAAGCTACACATAACGATAAATATTTGGCACTAATTTTTTGAGTGTATTTTGGTGATAATTAGCTTAGCATTTGGGCATTCAAACTAATAATTTTTCAAGAAACCTCGATAATATTGAAAGAGAAGAAGAAGACTTTATAACAGCCTTGGAAAATCAGATTCACATCCCGCTTGGTGTTTATCAGTTCAATAGATTTTACCACTTAAAAATAATGTGTGGTAAAAGGCTTGAGTGTTGAATTATTTGAGGAGAGGTGAAAGCCAATTGTTTGAGTGAGTCCATTCACAAGTGAAAGATATAAAACAAATTTTTTTGCTTTTTTACTAACGTAATTCTTTATTTCGTTCTTTGTGTTAGTCTTCTCTTTTCTTTTTTTTAAGTATTTGATTTCAAATGTTAGACTAATGACTGATTCTAATTGTTAGTATAAAATCGGAGAACCTTCATTGAATCAAAAATAAAATAAGGCATGCAATAGCTTCTCGTCAAGCCTATGACAATGATAGTGTGGTACATATCATTTGGAGAGTTATATGCACCAAATGTCACATTGAGGAGCTGAGAGAGCATATGAAACAATTTAGTCTTTCTCAAACCTATGGGTAACTCATTGGAATCAAGGTACCCAGGCATCAATTATTTTCCCAAGAACATCTAAAAGTAGTAAAATATTACAATGAGAGATGGATGATATATGTGATGATTATGCCGAAGAACATTAGGAATCGACAATGATAAGATTTATGGTTGAATTGAACAAGAATATTGTCGACTACATGCACAATGTAAGAATTAAGAATCTTCATTACATGTATTGTCTCGGAATCCATTATGAAAAGAAGTTGGCACGTGTGGAAAGAAAGAAATACAAGAACTCCGACTTCAAATGCTAAGACTTAAGGAACATGTGATTGCTTTGACCTCTTACATAAATAATGCTAATGTTTTGCATGATATGTATGAGGTTGTAGATGAATTTCAAGAAAAAAAATGATGATGATTTGCATAAAACACTTGTTTATGAAGCTGTGGCTTTGCTTGTGGTAGTTGAGATTTTGCATAAGAATGATGCTAAAATTGAATAAAAAGAAGACTATGGTTGTAAATGTAAATGAAAGGGAAGGAATGCATGAGACAATCATGATGTTTACGTTTTTATTGCCTAATCCACTACCATTCTTGTTTGTCTATGAGTTGTCTTATTTGTAGATTTCTACAAATAAGTCCATGGACTAAGAGAGTGACTAAACAACTGTAATAGGGATGAAATCTAGCGATTTCATTCCTAAAGCCTTTATATGCTTACGAGTGGTTATAAGAATTCCCATGGTATTTGAATTGATTTAGGTTACTTATGTCTCTGGCCCAAATGCATGTGTTTGGTTACATGTGTGTAAAAAAAGTCATAATATGAGCTGTGAAGTATATGTTTATTTCCAAGTTTCATAACATATGAAACATGTTTTCAAATAAAAGTAGCATTGGGTAGATGGGATATTTTTATATAAAAGCGTTCAAAGTAGTCTCGCATCTTTTCTGCTTCACAGATTAACCTGGAAACATAGAATACTGAGTGTTGAATTTAAATATTCTAACGAATTCTATATTCCTTGATGTTGTGCCTAGTAACTTTGTGGTGCAGGTTTTGATGCATCCAAAGCATTTTAAATAGAGGCAATACAATTGCATACAAAGATTGAAGTTAAACAAAAGTTTATGCCTTGATTTTAAGTTTCTTTCGATCTTATCACACATAATCTTTATCATCTTGACATTTGATCCAGGTAGAGTCGGAAGCAAACTAGTCATGATTAACCATAGAAGTTTGATACTTTCTTGTTACGTTATAAGCATATTTATTGTGAAATTCTCTTAATATAGTGAAAATTTAGATTTGAGAACGAACCTTTTTGAAGAGGAGGGGAATTATGTACCATCAAGAAGCCTACGAAGAGCATAAGAGCGGGTGGGCTAGAGTAAATTATGTCCATGTTTTTTGAGATGTTAAGTTACAAGTGGGGTTTTTTGTAGCCAAAGTAGGCCAGCTGCCTATAGCCTTTTTTTAACTTAATTTTATTATGTTTTTTATTTATTATTAGACGTATTTTACCGCTTTAAATAGTTAGAAAGAGTTCATGTTTTGATGGTTAAGTTTTCAGCGTCCTGATTAGATTAGATTCTCGTTTTCTTTCTAGCTTAGTATTTGTTTTATGCCTCTAAATAAGCCACAATTATGAAAATTTTTGCATAAGTTTTCTGTAGAAACATATAGGAGAATACACATATATGCATTGTAATACACAAAATACACAATTGTATACACATACTATATATTGTATAAACGTATAAAAACACAGTATACATAGAAGTATACTTATGCTATTAATATACAATAGTAGTTTAGTGTATTATAATGTTAGATCACATAGAGAGAGAATAGTAGAAAGGAGTTGTTGGACACAAGTTCACAACTTGCCGTTGGACTGTTACCGTTAAAATACACAACTGCTGAGCTTATATAAGCGCTACCCCTTGTACACAATGTTTAAGTTGAATGATATTCGCTATCTTAATCATTTTTATATGGCATCAAAGCTAGATTCTGAGGCTTATTAATAAAAATAGCAACTCCTTTCTCTTCCTCTGAGCAAATAGAAGGCACTTCCACTCCTGAACTAATGCCAGGGGCAGGGTCTCAAGGCTCTGTTGCGTTTGATGATTCCTTAATTATCATTATTAGTGACAAACTTAATAGAGATAACTATCTTTCTCGGTCTAGAGGGCTAGAAATATTTGTAACCGGAAAAGGTAAGGAAGACTATTTGTATAGAATTGTCATGATTCCACATGAAAATGACCAAAAGCTTAGATTATGAAAGTCTTAAAATAGCGTAATAATGTCATGGATCACAAGATCCATGGCTCATAATATTTTTGATGACTTTATAATATATGGGATTGCAGCGAAAGTATAGACTCCAGGTGTACTCCAAACACGACAACACATCTGGCTCTACAAAATCGAGGCTTAACGTCATGAAATAAAACAAGCAAACTTACATGTTAGCAAGTATTACACAGTGCGGTCTAGAGCTTGCCAGCAAACTGATATTTTTGAAACATATTAATGGTCTTGGTGCCACACATTCTAAGTTATATGAGGAAGTCACTAAACAGAAAAAAAGAGTCTTTAGATTCTTAACTAGCTTGCGTCCAGATTTTGACAGTGCCAAGAGTAGGATTATGAGCACAAAACCCTTACCAAGCCTTAAAGCTGTGTTTGCTGAAATTAAACATAAGGAGAGTAGGAAGAAAGTTTGATGAAGCTTGCTCCGAATCTGTCTATTAAGACCTCTGCATTAGTAACTGAAAAAAGAAAACCTTAAAGCAGCAGCATTAGCGATTCGAAGGTTTATTCTTAATAATGAGGGAAGTAAGCTATTCTGCAGACTGAGACATTATCAGGAGTAGGATTCTGACCACAACGCACTTGCCAAGCCTTAAAGTCGTGTTTGCTGAAATAAAACATAAAGAGAGTAGGAAGAAAGTTTGATGGGTCTTGCTCTGAATCTATTTATTAAGACCTCTGCATTAGTAACCGAAAACAGAAAACATTGAAACAACAGTAGTAACAATCAAAAGGTTTATTCCTAATAATGAGGGCAGTAAGCTATTCTGTAGGTACTACAAAAGGTAAGACCATGTTCTTGAGGGGTGTTGGAGACTACATGGCAGACCTGGTAAACGCAAACTGCCAAGATGAAACTGTTTATGGAAAACACTCATAAGAAAACAATACAATGAACATGAGAATGCAAACATGGTCCAGGGCACTAATCATGGACAAGGTCAACAAAATGACTCTATCCATCTCCCTTCTAGGAAGTAGATTGAGACACTCCTTCAGTTTCTTAATAAACAATAATCAACAAAAATCAAACTCCAATGCAAGCAACCATGACAAAGACTCGATAATACTACAAAGGTAATGAGCCTCTACTTGACAACAGAACACGTAGATAGTGAATTCTGGTGTATCAGACCACATGACAAGCAATGACAATCTTCTTCGAGCTTATAGAACCTTTCCTATTGCCCAGAATTGTTAAGATTGTAAGTGATTCTATACAACGAGTCTCTAGAATAGGAAAATTAAAAATAAATAACAGGCCTATTCTACATAGTGTCTTATATGTTCGTCATCTAGGTTTTGACTTGTTATCTGCAGGCCAGATTACCAAAGATAATAATTGATTATCCTATTTTACATATTTTGATGTCACTTTGAGAAGAAAAATATGTACACCACAAAAAAATTGTGGTTTACCGACGAAATTATCACCGACGAACAACGTATAGTCGTTGTTTCGTCGGTAATAGCGACGACGGTGCGACAACACTATTGTCGTCGCTAATTGCGACGAAAGTACGATGAAATTCGTTGTCGCTAAAAGAAAAATAGTCAGTCAGGTGATTTACGTCGGTGATTTGTCGGTGTCTCGTCGCTACTCTGCGTGTTTTTATTCGTCGCTATTTAGTTTGTAACGCTACGTTGCTATATCGTCGCAATTTTGTTGCTAAAATTAGCCCAAATAAAATACATTCGTCGTTTAGTAAGTTCTTGGCGTTGTGTATCGTCGTTTTTTTTGTCAATGAAACCCGCATGTGGCAAATGTTTTGTTTTACTTTCCGTTCGTAATTCGATTTGTCGTTGTGTCGTCGCAGAAACATCGAGAATTAAACACGTGTATTGATTAAGGAAAAAGAAAGCGGTGATTGGGAAAAATACTCATTCATTCAATAATAAAAAGTTACATTATCAAACGAAAAAATAAAAAAAAATCTAAAAAGTGATGCGGAGATGTGCCGTTCACTCTTCGTCATCGGACGAAAGAGTGGCCGCGACATTCTCCGCAAACTCTTTGAGAAGGCGCTTGAGCTTGTAATATCTAAATTTCATCTTCCGCAGCCTTCTAGTCATGTTGTGCAGTTGCCGCGACTGGTGCTGCATGTTTGCCATCAGCATACGGAAGTCGGCGTCCTGCACCGGCGTTTGTTCTTGATCACTCTGATGCTGCGGTGGGACATAGACAGATACGGAACCTTCTCGCTCAACCGATGGTACTTGAGGAGGAGGAGGCCCTTCTGGAGGGGCACTGGTTGCCCGTCCACCACGCCTTGGGGTTCTTTTAAAACGACGCGGCATATTTTGATTATTTATAACCTTATATGTGTGTATGTATATGTGCGGATGTTTGGGGTATAAATAGGAAAATTAGCGATGACATAGCGACGACATAGCGACGTTTTTTTTCAACCGTTAGGAATATGGAGCGTCAGGAATGTGCAGTGATGACCTTTTGGCTGTTTTAGCGACGACGTAGCGACGAATTGGCGACGTATATTCATCGTACGCTGCAACCGTTGGGAACTGACTGCCTAATAGCGACTACTTGGCGACGGAGTAGCGACGAAACGCACATAGCGACGACATAGCGACGTTTTTTTCAACTGTTAGGAATGTGCAGTGATGACGTTTTTGTGGTCGCTATCTCGTCGCTATTGCGTCAGTAACATTGCAGGCTGAGAACGATAAAACCATTTTCCTTCTTCTTCTCTTCTCCCATTCTTCTCTCATTTCAAACACATCAACCATCAATTTTGAACGAAAAAACCGAAGTGTGGAATTTTGATTTTTTCTACCACCGAAAAAAGATAGCTGCTGTTATTTTGAAGGTGTATCGAGAAAATGGATCCGAGGAGAAGCGATAGAAAGTGGATGTACCAGAGAGTAAACAACGGGGAGTGGTGTTTTAGATTTGTTGAAGGTCTCGAAGAATTTATGGATTTTGCGACGAGTAATGAAAGTGGAACGCAGATTAGATGTCCGTGCAAGAAATGCAAGAACCGTAAATATAAGGATCCGGGTGACGTGAGGGTTCACTTATTGAAACAAGGTTTCGTCCACAATTACCATACATGGTACTGTCACGGCGAATATGAGGGGGCGTCTACATCTGCAACTGTACACGTCGAAGGGGGACCCGGTCAGGTTGATGCCGAAGAAATATGCGAGGGATCTCACAACCCATACATGCAGATGGTGACAGACGCAGCCGCCGGCGCATTTACCGGAGAGCAGTTGTTACAAATACATGATCCGGATGAACAGCCGCGTATATTCGTGGAGGAAGATCCGAACCCTCAGGCGAGACAGTTTTTTGAAATGTTGAACGCCGCCAACACGCCGCTGTATCCTGGTTGCGGTAGTCACACATAGATGTCCATGATCGGTCGGATGACGAGCATGAAGACGGAACACCGCATGACGGAGAGATTGTACGATGGGATGTGTCAGCTGATGAGGGAATCTCTTCCCGAAGGGAACACAATGGTCGACAGTTTTTATTCGACGAAGAAACAGCTGCATGCGTTGGGACTGCCGGTTCAGAAAATCGATTGTTGTTCAGAGGGGTGCATCATATACTGGGGCATCAACGAGGATAAAGACATGTGCAGGGTCTGTGGGACAAGCAGGTGGAGAACGAACAAAAGAAACCGGAACGTGCCAAGAAAACAATTTTACTATTTACCTCTCGCCCCTAGACTGCAGAGGCTATACGCATCCGGTGCCACAGCTAGCCAGATGAGGTGGCACGCGGAGCACTACACGAAAGACGGTGAGATGTGCCATCCATCTGACGGCGAAGCTTGGAGGACGTTCGATGCGACGCATCCGGGTTTTTCGTCGGAGACAAGGAACGTTAGGTTGGGTTTATGCACCGACGGGTTCAACCCGTTTGGACAGTCGGGAGAGCAGTATTTGTCGTGGCCTGTAATCGTGACGCCGTACAATCTACCGCCTTGGATGTGCATGAAGACGCCGTACATGTTCTTGACTGTGATCGCACCGGGGCCTAGGAATCCGAAACAGAAGATCGACCTATACCTGCAGCCGTTGATACAGGAGCTGAAGTGGTTGTGGGAGTTTGGCATGGAGACGTTCGATGTATCGACTAAACAAAACTTCCAGCTACGCGCCGTGCTGATGTGGACGATCAGCGACTTCCCGGCTTATTCTATGTTGTCGGGGTGGAGCACAGCGGGGAAATACGCTTGCCCTTGCTGCATGAAGCAAGCGAAGACGATGTCCTTGAAACATGGACGTAAGATAAGCTGGTTCGACAGCCATAGGAAGTTCCTGCCCAGACGTCATTTGTACAGAAAGAACGTGACGGCGTTCATGCCTGGCATCGTCGATAAGGACACAAAGCCCGAGCTCCTCACGGGTGCAGAGGTGCTGCATGAGATAGACAGTTGTGGATTCGTGGGGGTCGCTGATGATCCGGACGGCAGTCACAACGCAGACCTGGCTCGTTACTGTATCGGGTGGAAGAAGAGAAGCATATTCTGGGAGCTTCCGTACTGGAAGAGCAATATGATCCGACATAACCTGGATGTCATGCACATTGAGAAGAATGTGTTTGACAACATTTTCAATACAGTACTGAATGTGCCAGGAAAAACAAAAGACAATATGAAGGCACGACTTGATATGCGCGACCTCAACATGCGACCGGAGCTGCATCCCGTTGGCACAACATACATGCCGAAGTCCTCGTACACGCTGAATGCGGAGCAGGTCAGTGCGTTGTTATCGTGGCTGGGGACGGCTAGATTTCCTGATGGCCATGTTTCGAACCTGTCGAAGAACATCGACATGAATAAACGCGGTTTGCACGGGATGAAGAGCCACGACTGTCACGTTTTCATGCAACGGTTGATGCCCATTGCATTCCGCGATCTGCTTCCAACCAATGTATGGGAAGCAATTACCGAGATGAGTCTGTTTTTCAAATGTCTTACAGCCACGAGACTCAGTGTGGATAATATGTCAAGGCTGGAGGGCGAAATCCCAGTGATCATATGCAAGCTGGAAACTATATTCCCTCCGGCCTTCTTTGATATGGTGAGTATTTTAATATTGGATTATTTAGATTCATTGATTTCATTGGATTATTTACATTCATTGACTTAAGTGGATTATTTATATTCATTGAGTTAAGTGGATTATTTATATTCGTTGATTTCTTATGTTGCGCTGTTGTTTTTTTGGTATTCGTATATGGTTACTTTAAGTGGTACATGTGTTCATTTGCCTTTTTATTTTTATTTTTGATTTGACTTGGGAGAGGCCTTTAAGGCCGGGATACCTCCGATAAACGAATAGGTCATGCCGAAATTTTTAAAATTCTGGATTTCACTAACATATTTTATTTCATTCTTTCAGCACGAGGAGACGGGGGAGTGGCCAGCCTCCTACGATCTCTTCTACAAGACGCATCGGAAGAAAGCCTCCGACGGGACGGAGGACTGGATCACGACGAAGGCCCGCGACATCAGTGTAAGTAGACTACGATATCATTTGTTTTTTCTCTAGTTTGTTTTATTGCTAAACCATAACAATTCTTATTCTCATTTCAGGACGAGTACAACAGATTACTCGCAGATAGGGGCGAACAGGCCGACAAGAACCGCGCTTATTGGGATGCGGTTCGGACCGTCGGCCCTCAAAATAAGAAGAAGAGAGAGGTGTACGGGGTTGGATCAGCAGCGCCGCGATTCTTTCCCGAAGTTCTACAAGCAGGTGCTTCCTCCGAGGCCAGCACCTCCGCGCCTTCTGCGACGCCAGAGGATATTTCGCGTCTGGAATCAGATAATGTGGCGCTGCAGCGTGAGATAGAGACCATCAGGACGAGGCATGAGGAGAGTGTACAGGCGCTGCAGCAGGCGCTTCAACAGGCGTTTGAGCATGCGCAGCGGCAGACGATGCAGGTGCAGGAGGCAACAAACCAGCAAATCTCGCACCTGTCGCAGGTAGTCATGTCTTTCATTTCCTGCTCCTCGCAGCCTCAGCCTCAGCCTCGCCCTCCTGATGGTCACTCTTCTCCGCATGATCCCCCTCCATCTTCCTCTGCATAGTTTTTTATTTTTTCATTGTTTGTACAGTCTATTTCATTTGTTGTATTGACATTTTCTTTGTACTTTTATTTCTATCTGACAATTTTACGGATTCTATTTCGTTTGTGTTGTTTAATTATACGAACTTGAATGCGCAAATACCGTATTACTGTATAATATTCGTACAAATGATTTAATATACAAAATAAAATATATTATAGAAATTAAATAATAATAAAAAACTTTTTAATTAATAATGTATTAATATTATTAATAAATCAAAAAAAATTAAAATTTAATATTAAATAATGTATTTAAAATAATTATTAGTAAATTTAATATTTTTAAAAATAACAAATACCGACGAACCGGCGACGAAATTGTACTGTCGTAGATCGGTAATAAAAAAACAAAAATTTAAAATTAGCGACGAAAAGACATATAACGACGACATTTTGCGACGAAATAAAACGGAAACAAAAAATAAAAAAATAATAAATAGCGACGGCAATACTTATACCGACGAAATTTTGCGACGAGTGTCTTTGTCGCAGAACCTTAATAAAAAAATAAAAAAATACAAAATAGCGACGAAAATATTTTACCGACGAAACAGCGACAGCAGAAAACAGGTCGCAGACCTGACAGTTTCTCGTCGCAGTTTGGCGACGATACACCGACAAAATTGTTTTCGTCACAATATAGCGACGCAGTGCCGACGAAATTTGCTTTGCGACAAGCCGTATAACGACCTTCATTTTTCGTCGCTATTTCGTCGCAATATGCCTATAGCGACGAAATAGCGACTTTTTTTGGCTGTCGCTATATGCTCTTTTTTTTGTGGTGGTAGAAAATGATTGACAATGCTAAAAATATAAATGATCTCTTCATATTTGAAGCAGAAAAAGACACGAATTGCATGTTATCAGTCAAAAATTATGGAAGAAGCAGTAGCGGCAGGAATCGATTTTGTATAGAAAAAAAATCCTTTTGTAGCATAGATGACTAGGTCATTCTAACTTTTTTACTTGAAACATTTTATTCCAATATTATTTAACAAGATTGATTTCAGAAATATTACGTGTGACTTATGCCAAATACCTAAACAAACAAAACAAAGAGATCACTAAAACATTGATCGATCGATATAAATCTGTTTAGAAATCGATGTCACTTTATCTATTTTATGATATTTTTTGTTTAATGGCGTTGATCACTCCATGTCATAGATTGATGTCACTTTCTTTATTATTCAAGCCTTTGTATTTCCCATGCAATAATCAATCTTTTCTATCTTTGTTCAAACATCTTTTAAACTTGTCAAAGCATTCGTACTCCAATACGTCCATCATAACATTCTTATTTCTGGCACGTAAAATATTTGTTCATTGATAATAATTTATTGCTCATAATTTTAAAATCCAAACAGGAGTGTAAATCTTAATGTCATCCTGTAAAACTTTCCTATAAGCTTTAAATGTACATTTCTATCATAAAAAGGGCCTGACGTACTGCTCCACTTTAATTACTCCGCATGTACCTTGTGATCCGTATCCACGTCAATTCCTCCATCTTTAAGTAGTATAGATCCTAAATACATAACTTGTTCTCTTAGTTTCGCACAAGGTTCTAAGGTTATTCTTTGTTACTAAAATTAAATTTTATGCACTTTGTCTTCTTTTAACTCAATTTGTAGCCTTTTGCTTGTAGCGTTTTCAAGCAACATTCTAGTACAGCAATGACTCCTTCCCTAGTCTCACATGCCAATACAATGTCATATGCAAATAACATGCTTCAGAGAACTCTACCTAGAATAGATCAAGTGAGTACATCTATAAGCTGAAATACCTTATAGCTAGTTCTCTTTATAATTGCTAAATTTTCTTAACGATATAGTTTTAATTAAGTTTAACGCAAATTTATTTTGAATTAAAGAACATTTTCGTTTAACAGCCAGAGTGTTGGTGAAATAGCCTTTACTCCCTCTCTAATTTTCCTGACCTTTTTACTCTGTGTGCTTTTCAAAGAAAATGAAAAATTGATTTTCTGTGAAAATTCACAAAAATCATACTTTTTTCCTACACAACATGACGTGTAAATGACAATATATTTAAATGAAAACAGGTTTGTGGAATTCGTAAAATCATATTGGGGCATAAGTTAAAGGAAAAAAAACAAAGTAGATATTCTTTATTTAGCCAGACGAGAATTCCGATTTATATGTAGCCTAGAAGCGTAAAGGCAAATGGTTGAATTTTATGGTAGCGAGAGTTTACGTGTTATTTTGCAAAAATAAAAAAGAAAGGAGAAAAAACGGGAAATAGAAAGTAATTATCCTTAAGGTAATACATTTATCCGCGTATTCGAAAATCCTGACTCAACAATTTTGAAGCTCCTGTGAAGAAATCAGCAATGCTGCACAACTAACCAAACAACACAAAACAAACAACAAACCGAAGAAAGAGATGTTGATTCAACAATCAGACTCAAAAACGAAGGAAAGTGCTGCAGAGAGAGAGCACGAAAGAAAATTGAATTGGAGAGGAAAAATTGAAGAAGTTGTTATTCAACTCAACGAAGAAGAAGATAACCGTCGGGTATTTAAACAAAATAACAGAACACGCAAAAAGACCAAAGTGCCCTCAGGAACAACTCCTTAGAGCATCTATTAGTAAGGGCAAAACAGTAAATTCCCTGGTTCAAACACTTTGCCGCCAAACTTCTTCTTCCTCACCGAGCCATTCCCAATTCTGCACGACACCTCTTGAGCAGCTCAGCTCTTCCACCGTGCCAAGACGGTTATTGTTGCTTCTGGGTCCCACTACGCAACACCTAAACCACTTAATCTTCGATTGCAATGCACAGAATGCACCCACACACTGTCCACATGCGCGATCACCCTCCACCAGCTACGCACTCCTTGTCTCCTAGCTGATCAGCCACTTCAACACCCCCCCTCAAGCTACGCTTGGCATACAGATTTTGAATCCCCAAAAGCTTCAGAATCTCTCCTAATCTCCTGCTATCCAATGCCTTGGTGAAAACATCCGCCAGCTGCAAATTGGTTCTGATGGGCATCAACTTCAGCATCCCTTCTTGCACTTTGTCTCTTACCACGTGACAATCAATCTCAATGTGCTTCGTCCTTTCGTGGAACACAGGATTCTCTGCAATGTATATTGCGCTTTTGCAATCACAGAACAACTCCACTGGCCTTTGATCCTCAACTCTCAAGTCCCTCAACAAATACAGCAGCCACTGCAGCTCACAGGTCACCAAAGCCATTGCCCTGTACTCAGCCTCAGCTGAGGACCTTGACACCGTAGATTGTTTCTTTGCCTTCCAGGAAATCAAGGCATCACCTAGAAAAACGCAGTATCCAGTGACTGATCTACGAGTTTCACTACAACCACCCCAGTCTGCATCTACAAATCCTTTGAGCCTCAAATCTCCCGTTCTTGGAAAAAGTATCCCTTGTCCAACAGTGCCCTTCAAATACCTGAGGACTCTGTATGCTGCCTTAAGGTGGTTGGTCGTTGGACAATCCAAGAACTGACTCAATTGTTGAACCACAAATGCAATGTCTGGTCTTGTTATGGTCAGATATATCAGCTTCCCAATCAGTCTTCTATACGCAGTAACCTCAGGTAACAAGTCTGAATCATTATGTGCCAAGGCTGCACGTGCACCCATGGGACTCTTGGCATGTTTAGAATTAATAAATCCTGCCTGATCCAGAAGCTCAATAGTGTACTTTCTCTGATTAACATATATGCCCCCTTCAGCCTTGGCAACCTCAATGCCAAGAAAAAATTTCAGCTCCCCAAGATCTTTGATTTGGAACTCGTGATGCAGTGCAAATTTAATCTGCTCAATGGAAGCCACATTATCACAAGCAACAATTATGTCATCAACATAAACAAGTAAAACAAGAAGAGAATGCCCAACAGTCTTGGTAAACAACGTGTAGTCACATTTAGACTGAAGAAATCCCTGACCAACCAAAAAAGACGTCAGTCTAACATTCCATTCCCTGCTGGCCTGCTTTAGGCCATAGAGGGACTTCCTTAGCTTGCATACCATATCAGCTTGAGGGAGATCCAGACCAGGAGGTGGAGACATATAGATTTCCTCATGAAGGTCTCCATGGAGGAAGGCGTTATTAACGTCCATCTGATGAATATACCAACGTTTTCTAGCTGAAAGAGCCAGCACTGCCCGGACTGTGGTCATCTTAGCAACGGGAGAGAAAGTGTCCTGGTAGTCAATTCCATACTGTTGAGTGTAACCTTTTGCAACAAGCCTGGCCTTGTATTTGTCAATGCTGCCATCCTGCTTGTGCTTAATTTTATACACCCACCTGCATCCAATGGGTTTTTTGCCTTTGGGAATTGGCATGAGATCCCAAGTATGATTACGCTCTAATGCTCCCAGCTCTCTGCTCATGGCTGCTTGCCATTCAGGTGAACTTACTGCTTCTGCATAAGAATTAGGCTCTACATGTTGTCCAATGCTTAACGCAAATGCTTTGTACTTTGGAGCTAGTAAGTCATATGAAACATAATTATGCAAAGCATGCGGATGGGAAGATTGCAGGGCAGGAGTGATTGCAGAAGAAGAGGCTTGATTACAATCGTAGTCTTGAAGATAGCTAGGTGGCTGTCTGACTCTCTGTGGTCTGGTAGATGATGGACGGGGAAATTCTGTGTACTGGTTCATGTCTTGAAGAGAAATGGGTAAGTCAATGACAATGTTACCAGGAAGAGTTTGAGACATATTGGGAATAGATGAGGAATCAATAGAGTCAGCTGGATCATGGGGTTGAGTAGGAACCTGTGCAGGTGAAGGATCTGGAAGAGGTGAAGTGCAAGCAGGAACATCAGGGGTAGCATGCTGTGGGCTTGTGTGAACTGATGACGGGTCATTGGGGAAATGATGAAACATAGAGTTAGTATCATGGGAAGCAATGGGAGATAAAAGTGTATCATTGTGGATGTTGAAGGGTGCAGATGCAAGAGAAGGTGAGGTGAGAGATGCATCAGGTTTTGTGTGATCTTGAGAGGAAGAAAGAGGAAATACAGTCTCAAAGAAGGCAACATCCCTGGAAATATAAACTGACTTGGTTTGGAGGTCCTGGAGCACATAGCCTTTTGTGGTATGGGAAAGTCCCAGAAAAACACTCCTCTTGGCACAGGGTGCAAATTTGTCTTTGTGAGGTAGGTTGTCCGTGCCAAAGGCTAAACAGCCAAAGACTTTAAGATTAGAGTAGTTGGGAGATGTTTTGTATAGAAGTTCATGAGGTGTTTTCTGATGAAGAATGGGTGAGGGAGTGATGTTTATAAGATAAACTGAGTGCTGGACGCAAAAGCCCCAATAAGGTGAGGACAATCCAGATTGAAAACGTAAAGCTCTTGCTACTGAAAGTATGTGCTGATGCTTTCTCTCTACTATACCATTCTGCTGAGGAGTGTGGGGGCAACTAGTTTGATGCAGAATGCCAAGAGATGAATAAAAAGAGGGCATATTAAACTCTTGCCCATTATCTGTCCTTATGGTTTTGACATTGGTGTTAAACTGGACAGAGGCATAGTAACAAAAGCTCTGAACAATAGTTCTAGCTTCGGATTTTGACTTCATAAGATAAACCCAACAATATCTGCTGTAATCATCAACAATTGTAAGGAAAAACTGTTGTTTATACATGGTATGAAATCTGTAAGGTCCCCAAATATCAATGTGTACAAGTTGAAAGGGTGAGTGAGATACAGATTGGGAAGTAGGGAAGGGGGACCTCTTTTGTTTAGCTAAAGGGCATATGGCACACTCATAGCCTTGATCTGGAACCAGCACATCAGGATGTATTTTGTGTATTTCTTTGATTCTGGGTGTTGACATATGGCCAAGTCTTGCATGCCATAATTCGAAATCAGAAGGCTTGATAGACTGAGTTTGGAGATATGTGGAAAACACGGTACAGAAGGTATTGGCTGGATGTTTCAATGCCCCCTCAAAATGGTACAGCCCTTGAGAAACTTCAGCTGAACCAATCATCTTCATGGTCTTTACATCCTGAATTATACATTTATTTGAGTAGAAAGAGATACTGATGCTATGAGATTGAGTCAGTTTGCTTAAGGACATGAGATTGAATTTGAATGTTGGAACATATAGGACATCATGGAGGACAAGATCATCATTTACTTTTACAGAACCAATGTGAGTGACTGAGGCAATTGACTTATCAGGCAACTTGACAGAGACATTAAGGACTGGAGAGTAGGAATCAAACAAACGAATACAAGAACATATATGATCACTAGCTCCAGAGTCCAAAATCCAAATGTTTAAGTTTTGCACAACAGTATTACCTGAAAACTTACCAGAGTCAGCAGCCATCTGAGCTGACATGACAGTATGAGGAGAGTTGCTAGACACGGTGGCTACATCATTTAAGTTTCTGCCACCTTTGCTGCCATGCTCTTGCAACATTGCCATGATCTGCGCGTACTGCTCAGGGGTGAACACAGACTGGGACACACCAGACCCCGACTCTTGATCATAGGAACTGTAAGCTTCTTGAGAACTCTGCTCTTCTTGTCCAGACATGTCTAAAAATTGCTGATCTGCTCCTTCAGCATTCACCATGTTCACTTGCCCCCTTGGCTTGAACCCTGGTGGATATCCGTGTTTTTTGTAACACCTATCTACTGTGTGTCCAGTCATACTACAAAACGTACAGAAGGGAACCTTGGAATTACTCTTCCCATACTTCGGGTTTTCTCTCCTAAAACCTCTTCCCGCACCCCCTGACGCATTGGCACTTGGTCCCTCATTGCCTGAAGGTCTATAACTGTTTGAGCTTCCCTTGAAACCGTAACTCACATTCATAACAGCAGTTGGATTATTAACAAACTGTGTCTGAGAATTAACACCAGAATACAACAATTTCCTTTCAAGTTTGATAGCCATGGCAAAAGCATTCTTCAAATCAGGTAAGGGACTAGTCAGCAACACTTGTGATTTAACGGCTTCAAAATCATCATTTAACCCTTTCAAAAATTTTATAACACAATCATCTTGTATAAACTTGCTGATTGAACCAGTTACATTACATGTGCACCTCCTACAAGTGCACACTGGTACTGACTTCAAGATTGATAGTTCTTCCCAAATTCCTTTCAACTTGGTGTAATACTCCGTAACTGTCATATTGTTTTGCTTAATACTATAAAACTCTTCTTGCAAGTCAGACAAACGAAATGAATCAACATTACCATATCTAAACTTCAAATCACTCCAAATATCAGATGCATTATCCAACCAAATAACACTCTGCGCAATACTAGGAATTAGGGAATTGACTAACCAGGCAGCAACCATGTTGTTTGCCTTGATCCAGGCATTAAACCTCCTTGCTCCATCAGCAGGCTTCTCAATCGAACCATCCACGAAGCCAATCTTATTCTTCGATTCAAGCGCTCTCCTTACGAACCTACACCACCCGTGGTAATTGTTTCCGTCCAACAACGGCTGAGCGAGAATCATTGAAGGATTGTCACTCGGATGTATAAAATAAGGATCCTCAGAAGGATCAGAAACATTGGAGTGCAAATTGCCTCCAGAGGGAGAAGCATTGCTGGTAGACGCCATGAACGATCCAAAGTTCATTTACGTTTCTCTGATACCATGTGAAGAAATCAGCAATGCTGCACAACTAACCAAACAACACAAAACAAACAACAAACCGAAGAAAGAGATGTTGATTCAACAATCAGACTCAAAAACGAAGGAAAGTGCTGCAGAGAGAGAGCACGAAAGAAAATTGAATTGGAGAGGAAAAATTGAAGAAGTTGTTATTCAACTCAACGAAGAAGAAGATAACCGTCGGGTATTTAAACAAAATAACAGAACACGCAAAAAGACCAAAGTGCCCTCAGGAACAACTCCTTAGAGCATCTATTAGTAAGGGCAAAACAGTAAATTCCCTGGTTCAAACACTTTGCCGCCAAACTTCTTCTTCCTCACCGAGCCATTCCCAATTCTGCACGACACCTCTTGAGCAGCTCAGCTCTTCCACCGTGCCAAGACGGTTATTGTTGCTTCTGGGTCCCACTACGCAACACCTAAACCACTTAATCTTCGATTGCAATGCACAGAATGCACCCACACACTGTCCACATGCGTGATCACCCTCCACCAGCTACGCACTCCTTGTCTCCTAGCTGATCAGCCACTTCAACAGCTCCAGTCAAGTTGAAACCGTGCATGACATTCACTTTTCCCCCTTTTTTCTTATGAGTTTAAAAGCTTAAATCGATAAAGTCGTTAAATTATTCAAAGAATTGTTTGTATCATCACCAGCTCTCTCTTTTATCGGTTCAGAAGAGGTAGAAAGTGAAGCAAAATATGAAGCTCCAAACACGCGCTGCCACGTGTACAAATTGGAATATTTTAAATTTTTTTTGTTTTTAAAAAAGAGTTGTTTATACACGTGGTGACAGAGCGTGATTGAAAACCTCATATTTTGCTTCATTTTCTACCTCTGGTGATCTCAACCCCTCTTATGACTTTCATTGTGACAATAGCATGATGATTGTCGGTGACGAATCATTCTGATGACGACAAATTCGTTTGGCTGTTTACTAGTGGCCCAATAAAATGATGACAAATAAGTTTTATCTACATGTAAGCAAAGAGGTGATTGGCCAAAACAAGAGACCCATAAATTTTCTAACATTTCATTGGCCATTGACCAACTAATCATACTTGTTCATTGACCATTGTAAAATTTGTGATCCTTTCAAAACTTATTCCTCCATACATATAGAGGTCGACGGTTAGAGTTTCAAAACCGCGGGTTTCCGGTTCATCAAATGGTGGAACCAGAACTATAATCGAACGCTGGCCAGTTCTAACAGTTCCTAAAACCTTTTGTTTTTGTTTTCAAACTCTGGGTTTTTTGTTTTGGAACGATTTTTTCATCGTTCGATTGATGTCCATTCGCAATTTTGACATGATTTTTTTTCTTTATCATAGAATAAATAAGAACACACTTAATATACAATAATAAGTATCATCATCGTCATTCGTACCTAGTATATTCCAACGACAGCAGAAGCTATCGCTAGGGTCTGGAGAGGATAAGTGGTAGTCAAACAATACCTCTGTCCCAAGGGATAGAAAGTCTGCTTCCAGTGAGACCCCGGCTCTAGATGTACCTGCATAAATGATATAATAATAGAGATATGATGTGCTAGTGTGTTAGTGAGGGAATTCAGGAAATACAAGGAAAAAGATTTCGATATTAAAATACACATAACGTGTATATGTGCATGTAATGCAAAACAACGGTAAAACATAAACAAACAAGTGTAAAGTCAACCTAAAGCGTAGATAGTGTCGATGCTTATCTATGTCCCTAAATATACTCTAAGGTCCTATATATGACCTATAGCTCATTAACATTAATC
Organism: Eustoma russellianum; assembly: GCA_036186865.1. NCBI lineage: Eukaryota > Viridiplantae > Streptophyta > Magnoliopsida > Gentianales > Gentianaceae > Eustoma > Eustoma russellianum. The sequence continues at coordinate 34,708,131 of AP025044.1, forward strand.
TTATGTCTCCATGAACTCCTATCTTGGACCATGTTCTCAGAGAGGTGCAAATCTACTAAGTCGTGCCTAATCTGCTCATCCTAAGTCAGTTTGAGTCTGCCTTTACTCCTGTTCCCCTTTACAATGAGGCTTTCAATTGCTCTGACCGATGCCGTTGTCTGTCTCCGTTTAACATGCCCAAACCATCTAATTCTTTCCTCCTTTATCTTATCTGCTATACTAGCCAGGCCTAACCTTACTCGAAACACCTCGTTTCTAAGCCGGTCTAGCCTTGTACACCCACACATCTACCACAACTTCCTCACCTCTGCCACTTCCATATTCTGCAATTGTGACCTCTTGATGGGCTAGCAGTATGTCCCATATAGCATTGTCGGTCACACTGCCACCCTATAAAATTTTTCCTTTAATGTAGTTGGGAAATCCTTGTCACACAGCACCCCTGAGGCCGCCCTCCATCTACACTAGCCTGCTGTTAGATTATAAAATGTTTTGATGATATAAAAAGATGTTTTTTAAAAGAACTAAGATGGAATTTCACGCCTTAAGGTTGAAACAAATTGAGAAAAACATGTGCGAGACGTAAATCTCTCATGGATCGGTTGAAGTATATCAGGCCCTCAGGAGGCACATGGTTCGTTTCGTGTGAAGCTTGGTAAACGTTTGAGCTTTCAGATCCACGTCATACTCTCAGCCAAGAGACGTGGATCGATCGACGTATAACTGAGAGACGTCGATCTCTCAACTTAAGGTATGTCGATCGATCGACATACATCTGAGAGACGTCGATCTCTCAGCTAAGAGTACGTCGATCGATCGACGTACATCTGAGAGACGTCGATCTCTCAGCCTAATAACGTCGATCGATCGACGTCATTCTGAGAGACGTCGATCTCTCAGCTCTGGCACGTAGATCGATCGACGTCTCCAGAGTTCAAAATTTTCAAACGTTGGAACAAAATCCAAGGGAAATCTATGATATTTTCTCTCTCCAATCTTGCTCAAATTTCTTGTGGACTTTAACCCAACTTACTACATGCTTCTTTGACTATTTTAACCATGTCTAAGATTCTCTAGGGTGGCTATCCAAGATCAAATCACTCCATAGGTTGGCTAGAGACTATTTGGGCACTATCTTGACATTTTTGAAGATGAAGACTTGGTGGAGAGCCTCAAAAACGTGGTGAACTTCATCTATAAATAGAGGAGGCTTGGATGAAGCAATTGCACACTTTCAACATCATCTAGCTTCATTTACCATTGTTGTATATTTCTCTCATACTTGTAAATTTGTTTAAAGCTTGTCTAGCTTTCTTTGATCTTCATTGTTTGTATATTGAGAGAAAGAGAGTCAAGCACAAGAGGAACCATAATTACTTGATCTCTAGCTTGTGCTTAGACTTGTGAGAAAGTGTGAACCTTACCATATTTCTTCAACCCACTGTGAGAAGTTCTTGAGGGAACTTTTGTTGAAGTTGTGAGGAAGCAAGAAGTTGTTCTTGCTAATAGCTGTAGTTGCTGTGGTTGCACAAGTGTGTTGTGCAAGTAGTTGTTGTTGTGGCTTACACTAAAGTGTTAGTGTAAGTGTTGCTGTGGTTGTTCTTATTGTTCATAATAAGAAGAGTAGTTGTTGAAAATCCACTTTGGAAACAAAGTGGTAGTGGAGTAGAATCATTTACGATTCGAACCACTCTATATCCGGTGTACTCATTCACTACTTCTCATCTCCATTCTTGCTCTGATTTGAATATCCTTTTTGAGTTGAGACAAACGAGAAAATTCCGCAAAAAGAGCCAAACACTCTATTCACCCCCCCCCCCCTCTAGAGGGTATTTCGGACCTAACAATTGGTATCAGAGCCTAACCTTGATTGCTTGGCCTATCTTTGCAAGTAGCAAGGTTAAAGATCATGGCAATGACAACCTCAACCTCAACCTCTTCATCTCCCAAGCCTACTGCACTATTTTCCGGATCAAACACTAAAGCTCCTATGTTTGATGCCCAAAACTATTCTTTATGGAAATTTCGAATGATCAATCATTTGAAAGGCTGTGGATTTGATATATGGAGAGCTGTTGTCAAAGGAATTGAAGTTCCTATGATTACCAACTCAAAAGGAGAATCATTGTTCAAAGATGCAAGATGACTACACCGACGAAGAAAAGGTAAATCTCGCCATCAATGGCAAAGCTTTTGACATTCTTTCAAGTGCTCTCACCACCACCGAGCTTATAAGACTTCAAGGTCTTGAAACAGCTCATGAGGCATGGAAAAGGCTTGAAATGATACATGAAGGAACTGAGCAAGTAAGAATGGCCAAAAGACTCATGCTCATGAAGGAGTATGAGATGTTCGGAATGAAAAGCAGTGAGAAGATTGAGGAGACAATCGATCGATTCACACGAATAGTGAATCAACTCTCCATGGTTGACAAGAAAATCTCAAATGAAGATCTTGTCTCAAAACTCCTAAACTCTTTGCCAAGAGAATGGACACCCAAAGTCACCGCCATCACCGAATCAAAGAATCTCAAGACTCTTACCCTTGATGAGCTATCCGGTAATCTTCTTACTCATGAAATTCTTATTGATGAACAAAATAGGATGAATCCCATCAAGCCTACACAAACATCGCACAAAGGATTGGTGGTAGAGTCCGATGAATCGGATGAGGAAGTTGCCCTTTTAGTAAGAAAATTTAGAAGAATGGCAACTAGAAACAAAACTCAAGCAAGAAAGTTTTTCAAGAAACCATCTAAAGAAAAGGAAGCAAGTGAAAATTGCTATAGATGTGGTCGACCCGGTCACTTCATTGCCGATTGCCACGTAAAAGAGCCGCAAAAGCAAGAGAAGAAGGTCTTTCCTCAAAAGAAGAAAGCCCTCAATGCGGAGGTAACCACGTGGGATGATCTCCTTTCGGAATCGGAAGGAGAAGAGAGTGAAGATCAAGGTGTTGGACTTGTGGCAATGGTTGACAATCCAAAGGTTCAACATACTTGTCTTATGGCGATTGAAGATGACCTTGAGGTAAATTCTAACCCTTCAAGTTTGCATGATGAAATAGGAGATTTGCAAGATGACTTTGAGAAATTAAATTTGAAATATAAGCATTTAAAGAAAGAATTCAAGAAATGCATTTTAGAAAATAAGAGCTTGCATGACAAAAATATTTTGATGTTTCAAGAGCATGATATCATACTTACCATGCATAAAACCGTAGCTCTTGAAAATGAAGAAATTAGAAAAGAATGTGAGAAACTAAAGTTAGACTTACAAAGACTAACAAATGGTAAAAACAACTTAGACATACTACTTGAAAATCAAAGGATTGGAAATGATAAATCCGGTTTAGGATTTAACTCATCATCTTCTATTAAACCTAAGTCCTTAAAGAAAAAGGCAAACAATAGAAAAATACAACAAAACTCATCACTTTCTAAACCAAAGCATGTACCCACTTGTTTCTATTGCAACAAACTAGGACATGTAAAGAAAGCATGTAAAGCTCGATTTGAAAGCACATATGTTTGGAAGCCTAAGGGTCGAAAAACTAACCCTAAAGGACCCAACCATCAAAGGGTACCAATGCATATATCTTTTGGTTTTGTAGGCTCTCAAGATAAATGGAGTAACCAAAGAAGAAGGAACCAAATGGCTTATGGACAGCGGATGCTCAACTCACATGACCGGAGACAAGACCTTGTTCACCAAGCTCAAGCTCCAAGATGGTGGAACGGTGCATTTTGGCAATGGGAGAGCCAAAATCCTTGGACATGGAGAAATTGGTAATTCTTCCTTTACTATTAATAATGTACTATATGTAGAAGGGCTTAAGTATAATTTGATAAGTGTTAGCCAACTATGTGATGCTAATTTTCAAATTGAGTTTGTGAAAAGAAAATGTGTTGTGAAAAAGAACGATAAGATTGTTTTTGAAGCTATTCGTAAAAATGATGTTTACAAATTTAGCACACATGATTTGATATCACAAAATGTTTCTTGCCTAGTTGCCAAAAATGATTTGACTCAACTATGGCATAGACGACTTGGACACATTAGTTTTAAGAATTTCAAAGAGATTTGCAAAAATGAAAAAGTCCAAGGTCTTGCAAAATTAAATTTCGAAAACCATGGCTTATGTGACACTTGTCAAAAGGCAAAACTTGTTAAAACAAGTTTCAAACCCAAAAGTGAAATCTCCACCACCAAACCTCTACAATTGCTTCATATGGATTTGTATGGGGATATTGGTACAGCAAGTCTAAGTGGAAAATATTACACCTTTGTGGTGGTAGATGACTTCTCTAGGTACACTTGGGTAATGTTCTTAGCTAAAAAGAATGATTCATGCCAAGAATTTATAAAGCTCTGTAAAAGATTAGAAAATCAAAGAGAAGACACAATTAAGGAAATTAGAAGTGATAGAGGTGGTGAGTTTGATGGAGAATTTCAAGAATTTTGTGTATCCAAGGGGTATGGACACAATTTCTCAGCTCCAAGAACTCCTCAACAAAATGGTGTTGCGGAAAGGAAGAATAGAACACTTCAAGAAATGAGTAGAGCCATGCTAAACGAATTTGAGTTACCCAAATATTTTTGGGCCGAAGCGGTAAATACCGCTTGTCATGTGATCAATAGAGTTTATTTGAGACCATTTCTCAAAAAGACTCCTTATGAGCTTTGGAAAGGTAGAGTACCAAATATTGGTTATTTCAAGGTTTTTGGTTGTAAGTGTTTTATACTTAACACCAAAAATAACTTGGATAAACTCGACTTCAAAGCGGATGAAGGAATCTTTATGGGATATGCTCAAAATAGCAAGGCATTTAGAGTATATAATAAAAGAAGCATGAAAGTTGAAGAATCAATTCATGTCAAATTTAGTGAACTCAATGAGGACAAATCAAACATTAATGATGATGATGATGATGAAATAATTGAAGTAAGCCATATAGAGAAATTTGAGAATCCAAAAGGTAATATTGTTATTGACCTTAGGATTGATCCACTTGAACCTAAGGTTGAAAATGAAGAAGTAGGAGGAGATACCTCAAATTTACCGGATTCATACAAGTATAGGAAAGATCACCCGAAAGAGTTGATATTAGGTGAAACTAGCCAAGGCATAATGACTAGGAGAAAATTCAATGAAAATGCTTTCATTTCACAAGTTGATGAAGATTGGGTATTGGCTATGCAAGAAGAATTAAATCAATTTGAAAGAAGTGATGTTTGGGAATTAGTTGCTAAACCTAGTGATCATCCCGTAATTGGTACTAAATGGGTATTTAGAAATAAAATGGATGACAAAGGAAACATCACTAGAAACAAAGCTTGGTTAGTAGCCCAAGGCTATAGGCAAGAGGAAGGCATAGACTATGATGAGACTTTTGCCCCCGTAGCTAGGTTAGAAGCTATTAGGATGTTATTAGCATATGCATGCTATAAGGATTTCAAACTATATCAAATGGATGTGAAATCAACATTCTTGAATGGAATAATTCAAGAAGAGGTCTATGTAGCTAAACCTCCGGGGTTTGAAAATCATGATTATCCAAATCATGTTTTTAGACTCAAAAAGGCCCTTTATGGACTTAAACAAGCTCCTAGGGCTTGGTATGATAGATTAAGTAACTTCCTACTTGAAAATGAGTTTTCAAGAGGAAAAGTCGACACTACTCTTTTTATTAAAGAACAAGGAAACCATCAATTGCTTGTTCAAATTTATGTGGATGATATCATATTTGGTGCTACTAATGATTCTCTTTGTAAGCATTTTGCAAAATTGATGGAAGGAGAATTTGAAATGAGCATGATGGGAGAACTCAACTACTTCCTTGGTCTACAAATCAAGCAAACTCAAGATGGAGTGTACATATCTCAAACAAAGTACACAAATGATTTGATCAAGAAGTACAAATTCGAGGATGGAAGAAGTGTGAGCACTCCGATGAGCACAAGTACAAAGCTTGACAAAGACGAAAAAGGAAAGCCGGTTGAGGTAACCAAATATAGGGGTATGATTGGTAGTTTACTCTATTTAACAGCTAGCAGACCGGATATTTTGCATGCTGTGTGCTTATGTGCTAGATTTCAAAGTATGCCTAAGGAATCACACTTAGTTGCTGTTAAACGTATCTTTAGGTATTTAAAAGGAACTTTGAATTTTGGATTGTTTTATCCTAAAAATGGATGTTTTGATTTAAGAGGGTATAGTGACTCCGACTATGCCGAAAATCTTGTTGATAGGAAAAGCACCTCCGGGACGTGTCAATTCCTTGGAGATTGCTTGGTTTCTTGGTTCTCTAAGAAACAAAATAGTGTGTCACTATCAACGGCGGAATCCGAATATATATCGGCCGCTTCATGTTGTGCACAACTACTTTGGATGACAAACACATTGAATGATTACAATGTTAAGTTTGATAAAGTTCCCATCCTATGTGACAATACCTCAGCCATAAGTATAGCACAAAACCCGGTTCATCATAGTAGAACAAAACACATTGAAGTGAGACATCACTTCATAAGAGATTGCATTCAAAAAGGATTGGCATGCATTGAGTTTGTTCCAACAAATGACCAACTGGCAGACATCTTTACCAAATCCCTCCCCACTGAGACATTCGAATCAATTAGAACGAGACTAGGAATGATAAATATAAGCTAAAGAGATGAAAACTGAAAATTTCAAAATCAGGGACACGTCGAACGATCGACGTATCAAAACAAGAGATCGACGTACGTCGATCTCTGACATCGATCGATCGACGTACGTCGAACTCAGACGTCGATCGATCGACGTCGTCAAATTCTGCAACTATAAAATCTCTGCAAAATGCGACCCTTCCTCATTTTTCACTCAAAAACTTCGGCAGAAACCCTAACAAATCAGGCGGCCCTCTTTCCCAAACCACTCCTCTCTCAAATTTCATCTCCAAATCAAGATTTAACTCATCTCGGCTCTTGATTCTTGAGTTCATCTCTTGAATTCATCCATCTCATCCAAGATTTCTCATCTTTCAAGCCCCAAAATCTTTAAAAATGTCTTCAAGGAGTAAAAACACAACCAAGAGGCCAAGATCTTCTAGAGGTGGAGGAGAAGGTTCAAACTCCACTCAAGGACAATCTTCTCAACCCAGGATGAAACAATCTATGGACATGAGTCAAGGGCGTGTCCTTGCTGGAATTAGAAGTGGGCTAACTCTCTCAAACTTCCCTTGGATTAAAGCAAAAGATGCCAAGGAAGCCTTGACGGAACCCTTGCCTCCGGGGCAAATAAGGTATATAACTAGACATTCTCAGATTTTATATGATAAATGGGATGATGATGAAAGAGCAACCATCCCACTCAAGTTGCTTAGAATAAATGATATTCTAAGCAACAATGAACTAAGCCCAATCATTGAGTGGTTGGACGCTCAAGAGTGGAGGAGTATATGGAATGAGAATGAGATGTCAAAAATGTCCACTAGGTATACTCGACTATTTTATGCAAATTTGTGGGTAGAATACATAAATAACCTTCCCTTAGCTCTACACTCTGTCATTGATGGACACCATATCAAATGGAAAGTTGAAAAAATTTGTGACCTGATTGGTGTACCTAACGATGGGTATTTTGAGTTTTGATGCGTGGAAATGGGATACAGCCAAATGGAAAGTATCTGAAGATGAAGTTAAGACTTTCCTAGGCTTCCATCCTAGTAAAAACACAAATGATATGCCCTTAGTCTATCGCACTCTTCTGGCCATTGTTACATTCTGTATCAATGGAAAATCCGCAAAACTGCCAAGTAACCTTGACTTCTACATAGCATACAGAATAGTTAACCGGGAGAAGGTTAACTTTGGGGAGCTTTTCATGACGAATGTTATTGAAGCCGCAACCAAGCAAAACAAGGCCCTACCCTATAGTAACCTTATTTATAGGATACTTGTGAAGTCGGGTATTCAGGTAGATGACACGGATGTTGACAACATTATGCACAAGGACTTCTATGATAAAGTCAACATCCAACAAATACTGAAATCTAGAAAAGAGGCAATGAGGAGAGAACAAGAGGAGGAAGAAAGAGAAGACGAAGACCTTCCGGATGAGGCACCCATTCCCGAACCAGAAACTCATGAAGAACCAAGTATCTTGAGCTCAAATGTCCCAGCACTTCAAGCTCAAGTTGCTAGTCTTCAACACGAGGTTGGGGAGCTTCGTAGCAAGGTATCCGTCCATGAGTCGAGGTTTGCAAAGCTCAAGGCAAAGATGAAAGCTTGCATTCCTGGCATAACATTTTCTTCAGATGAAGACTAGGATGTTGCTTTAGCTTGCTTCTTGTTCTAGCTTAGTATGTGTTGATTGTAAAACTTGGCTGAATGAAGTATTGTTGCTTATTTTGATGCTTTCAAAAAGGGGGAGAAAATGGTTTTTTGGTTTTTGCTGGTTTATTAAATGACTATTAAATGACTTGTTGCTTGGTTTATTACATGATGAGACTGCTTGATAATTCTTTGGTAGCTGGCAAAATGAGGTAAGACTGAAAATTGGATCTTTGTTAATTGTTGGTAAAATAAAAATAAGCATGAAGAGTTATTAATGCATGTTTGAAAAAGTCGGGTTGTTTGATACACGTTTGGTTGAGGGGGAGCAAATTTCAAAGAAAAGTGTTTTGGTTGAAATTGTAAAATCTTGTTCACATTGACCACTACTGAAAGTATAAAGTGCATACACTTAGGGGGAGATTGATATGTTTCAAGTTTGAAACATTCAAATAGTTAAAATGAAGCATAAACATCTTTTAGAATCTTGGTTTTGAAATCATCAAAAAGGGGGAGATTGTTAGATTATAAAATGTTTTGATGATATAAAAAGATGTTTTTTAAAAGAACTAAGATGGAATTTCACGCCTTAAGGTTGAAACAAATTGAGAAAAACATGTGCGAGACGTAAATCTCTCATGGATCGGTTGAAGTATATCAGGCCCTCAGGAGGCACATGGTTCGTTTCGTGTGAAGCTTGTTAAATGTTTGAGCTTTCAGATCCACGTCATACTCTCAGCCAAGAGACGTGGATCGATCGACGTATAACTGAGAGACATCGATCTCTCAACTTAAGGTATGTCGATCGATCGACATACATCTGAGAGACGTCGATCTCTCAGCTAAGAGTACGTCGATCGATCGACGTACATCTGAGAGACGTCGATCTCTCAGCCTAATAACGTCGATCGATCGATGTCATTCTGAGAGACGTCGATCTCTCAGCTCTGGCACGTAGATCGATCGACGTCTCCAGAGTTCAAAATTTTCAAACGTTGGAACAAAATCCAAGGGAAATCTATGATATTTTCTCTCTCCAATCTTGCTCAAATTTCTTGTGGACTTTAACCCAACTTACTACATGCTTCTTTCACTATTTTAACCATGTCTAAGATTCTCTAGGGTGGCTATCCAAGATCAAATCACTCCATAGGTTGGCTAAAGACTATTTGGGCACTATCTTGACATTTTTGAAGATGAAGACTTGGTGGAGAGCCTCAAAAACGTGGTGAACTTCATCTATAAATAGAGGAGGCTTGGATGAAGCAATTGCACACTTTCAACATCATCTAGCTTCATTTACCATTGTTGTATATTTCTCTCATACTTGTAAATTTGTTTAAAGCTTGTCTAGCTTTCTTTGATCTTCATTGTTTGTATATTGAGAGAAAGAGAGTCAAGCACAAGAGGAACCATAATTACTTGATCTCTAGCTTGTGCTTAGACTTGTGAGAAAGTGTGAACCTTACCATATTTCTTCAACCCACTGTGAGAAGTTCTTGAGGGAACTTTTGTTGAAGTTGTGAGGAAGCAAGAAGTTGTTCTTGCTAATAGCTGTAGTTGCTGTGGTTGCACAAGTGTGTTGTGCAAGTAGTTGTTGTTGTGGCTTACACTAAAGTGTTAGTGTAAGTGTTGCTGTGGTTGTTCTTATTGTTCATAATAAGAAGAGTAGTTGTTGAAAATCCACTTTGGAAACAAAGTGGTAGTGGAGTAGAATCATTTACGATTCGAACCACTCTATATCCGGTGTACTCATTCACTACTTCTCATCTCCATTCTTGCTCTGATTTGAATATCCTTTTTGAGTTGAGACAAACGAGAAAATTCCGCAAAAAGAGCCAAACACTCTATTCACCCCCCTCTAGAGTGTATTTCGGACCTAACACCTGCTTGAACTCAATGTGCTACATCACTATCTATGTCCCTATTCTGCTGCACAAATTATCCTAGTTACTTGAACTTACTTACCTGTGGTACCACTTGACCATCGATGGTGAGCTGACATTTCTCACTGTTGGCTACGCCACTGAAGTTAAAGTGAAGATACTCGGTCTTAGAACGGTTAATCCTTAAGCCTTTTCTCTTTAAAACACCTCTCCACTGCTCTAATCTCATACTCAGGGTATGTCTACTCTCTGCGACTAATACAATATCGTCAGTAAAAAGCATACACCACAGAACTACCTCCTGTATCGGCTTTGACAACTTATCAAGGACAATTGCAAAAAAGAAATGGGCTCAACGCAGACCCTTGATGGAGGCCTAACTCCACCGGGAAAAAGTTTGTATTCCCCACAGGCATACGAACGGTTGTTTTCGTCCCAGCATACATATCTTTAGTTATGTCTATATACTTTATAGGGATCTCTCTTGCCTCCAGACTATCCTAGATAAGGCTACATGGCACACTATCATATGCTTTTTCAAGATCGATGAAAACCATATGTAAATCGCGCTTCTTCTCCCTATACTTCTCCATTAATCTCCTGAGAACGTGTATTGCTTCCGTAGTATAAATTATATAATTATACAAACTAAGTGTCCAACAGAAATTAGAAGTATAAAAGATTAAGTGTACATTAATATAGTACATAATAGTTATGTCGATATGAAAAATGAACTATAACTATACAAATACATAGGACTATACATGTATATAATTGTATACACATGTATAACTACATAAATATCTAAGTGTATAACAGCATAGTTATATAAGTATATAACTATTTAGTATATACTTATACACTCATGTATATATAGTTATATAGTTATATGATTATACAACAAAAGACTTATATAGTTATATATTAGTATACTTGTATACTTGTATAACTATATAACTGTATCTGTATAAGTGCATCATAGATATAAGGATATAACTATAAGTGTATAACCACATAAATATATAGTAATGTAACTACGAAATTGTACAACCATATAAGTAACTAAGTACATAACTATAGAAGTATATAACTACATAGGCACATGAGTATATAACTATATCATTATATTGATATATAAGTATGTAACTATATAACTCTGTACTTATGTACTCGTATAGTTATATACTTATATAGTCATATTGCAACATACTTACATAGTGATATATTAATATATTCATATCCTTCTATCACTATATAACTATAGAAGCATACTATCTTTCCGGCTGGGGACGCTATTGTCACGCTTGATTTCATCTGAACAGGCTGGATTACTTCCGGGACGGGCGTGTCTGACCAAATCATGATGGCTAAAGAAATGGTGCATATGTTAGACAAACCAAGTTAGGGAGGCCGTGTAATTATTAAGTTGGATATGACCAAGGCATTTGATTTTGTGAGTTAGGATTATATTCAGCATTTGCTCATTCGGATGGGTTTTGATAGCCCTTTCGTCCGGATCATCATGAATAATTTAGCAGCTACTAACTGCTCTGTCTTGGTCAATGGCAAGCCATGCAAATTTTTCAGTACTGGCCGTGGTGTTAAGTAAGGTGACCCTCTGTCTTCTTTGTTATTTATTCTCGCGGAAGAAGGTTTTAGCAGGGGCCTTAATTATTTGATTGACACATGTCATGTGATTGGTTTTATAGAAAGTCGAGTCCGCACTCCACCTCACTTAGGCTTTCCCGATGATTTACTTATCTTTATGTCTGCTTCGACCCGTAACTTGCTATGGTTTACACGCTTTCTTGACAAATATCAGCTTTCGTCTGGTCAGCTGATTAACTTTCACAATAGTATGGTCTTTGTCAGTGCTAATCAGTCAGGAAGTCAAAGTGGCACGCTTGCTTGGCATGAGATTATCCTCCCCATCGCTTAAGTATCTCGGGGCATCTATATACTGCGGAATATGTCAGGCTGTCCACTGCACTTCTCTGTTGTGGCACTTTGATGCCCGTTTAACTGGTTGGACAAATAAATTACTGAGTGCTGAAATCCAGCTTATGCTTATTTGTTCGGTTCTCTCAGCGATCCCCTTGCATTTATTTGCTGTTTCTCGGCTCCCATGCAGTGTGATTGTGGCCTTGGAGCGGAAACTTTCACATTTTTTCTAGGGACATCGTCACCATTGGAGATCTTGGTCAGACATTTGTCTCCCCACAAATAACAATGGTGTAGAAAATAAGAGTAGTTTGTACTGTAGTACTGGTAGTATAGCCGTTGTACATTGCTTACATTATCCACTCGATGGTCTGATTTTCTAGCCGTTAGCATTCTTTCTCCTCTGTATATATATAGCAGCACATTCAATAGATTAAAATAAGTCTATGAGACTTAAACCATTGATTCTGTGAATAAGATTACTGGATTCATCTCTACTGTATTGAGTTTTTCTACATGGTATCAGAGCCATCCTCACATTTGATAAAGATTTAGCATTCTGAATTTGGATCCTGAGTACAACAGCTCATGTCACTTACAATTTTTCCAACCGCTTCATATATCTCTCAAGAGCACTGATTTTGACATCACGACAATTAATTCTCCAGTATTCTCATTAAATCTTGTGGAAAAAACAGATTCAATCGGTTGAGTATTGCTTCACGTGTTCTTCGCTGAAAAACAGGGGTAGCAACTGAAGAAGAAGGAAGGGGACAACGAAACTGCATTATTAATTCTAGGGGTTTTATTGGAAAAACCTAGAATTTCAGGGTCAATATTGACAATTTGCGTAATTGCTTACAGCTGGAAAATTTTTATTATTTTCTGAAAAAAAAAGGAAAAAAAAACAACACGTATATCAACGTGTCCACTATCATACTTACTGAGTGGCCACGTGCTTGCACTCCCTCCACATGCAAACTTTGGAAGTTGGTCACTCTTATCAATACCAAAAATTTCTAATCTTTCTTTGAAATTTTGTAAATTGTAAATTTCAAGACGTTTTCGTCTGCTACTCTTTCTTGTCTTGAGCACAGCATTTAATGCATTATACATCTTGTCTCTCTCACTCAAATCTTCATCAGATTTTTCCTCTCAACTTTAACTGCTTTTTAACCCGTCAAACCTCTCTCTTCAAAGACATCATCGACATCATTTCTTCAACACCATCCGTTAAAAGTTTCTTCTTCTTCATTTCTCAAATCTGCACTCAAAAATGACTGACCAGAGCAGTGAGATTACATCTGCAGGAGGAAAAACACCCAATCTCTCTGGTTCTATTTTAGATTCTACACCTGTAGATTACTAACCAAAAACTCCATGGGAACAATTACTTGCCATGGAGTAGAGCAGTAGAGTTGTTCATAACAGGAAGGGGAAAAAAGGAATATCTTTCGGAAAAAATGGCAATTCCTAAGGAAACTGATGAAAAATTCCCAACTTGGGAAGCTGAGAATTCGATGATTATGTCATGGATACTAAGCTCCATGACTCCAGAAGTGAGCAACACCTTCATGTTACATCCCACAGCTGCATCAATCTGGAGAGCTGTAAAAGACATGTATTCAAAAAGGGACAATATCGCTGAGTTATATGAACTAGAAACTCAACTAAGGGACATGAAACAAGGAGACCATATGATTAGTAAATTTTTTAGCAATCTGTCCCAGATCTGGCAACAGATCGATTCTTTAGAAGTACACCAGTGGGAATGTTCAACGGATACTCAACTGTATTTAAAGATCAAGGAAACTAAACGTGTGTTTGGGTTTCTGGCTGGGTTACATAAAGATCTGGATGCTGTTAGAGGCAGGATCTTGAGTACTAAGCCATTACCGACTATCAATGAAGCTTTTTCTGAGGTCCGTCAAGAAGAGAGCAGAATCAAAGTTATGTTGGGGCCATCTGCAGGAGCTTCCTCTGTATCTTCTTCAGAATCTTCAGCACTTGTTTCTCAAGAGGAGAACAAAACACATGCAGTTGGTCTGAACACCAGAAAGGTAAACCAAAATGAATATCGTAGTTCTAACAAGAAGTATTGCAGGTACTGTCAGAGAGATGGCCATGTAATTGAATAATGTTACAGAAGGCCAGGCTCTCAAGTCAAGCCTCCTCCATATTTCAGACAAAACCACTTTAAACAAGGACATTCTGGAAAAACTAACTATAATGACACACGAAGGTCAGATGCAGACTCATGGAGGTCCTCTAGAGCTGCAGTTGCTGATGCTGGACCATCCACTGAGCCAGTTTTCACTCAAGCACATCTTGATGCTGTGCTGAGGGTCATTGATAGTCAAAGGTCTCAAGTTCACAATAATCAGATCAGGGCTACTATGGCATGCACAGGTAGGGGAGGTAAGTCAGCACAAACATGGATAATTGATTCGGGTGCAACCAACCATATGACATTTGATAAAACTCAACTTAGTAATTTTGAACGTTTTGGTGTTCCTAGAAAAGTGAAGGTTGCTAATGGAGAAAATATTGACATTCTTGGCCATGGGAACATAAAACTATCTGATAAACTTCTGTTAAAACATGTGCTGTATGTTCCAAAACTAGATTGTAATCTAGTTTCTGTCAAACAGCTTATGAGTGATAACTGCTGTTGGACACTATTTACATCATCTGAATGTTTCTTTATCCCATCCTCTTCTTTCTGTCTTCAGGGGAAAACAATGAAAGAGGAGATGATCAAGAGGAAGATTGGCAGTGCTAATCAATATAAGGGATTGTATATTTTGGAAAATGTTGAACTAGGCTGTTTTGCAGACTATTCTAGTGTTTATTCTTGCATGAACAGCAAGACTGTTCCCAGAATAGATAGACTTGATTCTAGAATAGGTCTTATTTTGTTATGGCATAGGAGGATGGGTCATCCTAATTTCTCCTATATGAAGAAGGTCAAGCCTGATTTATTTAAGAATGTTTCATTTGATTGTCTTAAATGTGAAACATGCATTTATGGTAAACTTCATAGAGCACAGTACCCTGCTAAACCATATGAAGAGAGTAAGCCATTTAATCTCATCCATTCAGATATCTGGGGGCCTTCAAGGGTGTTAAATGTGAATGGGAGTAGATGGTTTGTCATATTTGTTGATGATCATACACGTTTAACTTGGATTTATTTGATGAAGAATAAATCAGAACTCTGTCAAGTTTTCAAAACCTTTATATGCTTACTAAGAAATCAGTTTGATACTACTGTGAAAACATTTAGATCTGACAATGGAAGTGAGTATTTAGATAAAGAGGTTAAAGGGTTTCTGAATGCTCAGGGTATTCACCATCAAACATCAAACGTTTATACTCCACAGCAAAATGGAGTTGCAGAAAGGAAACATAGGCATATTTTAAGTGTTGCTAGGTCACTTATGTTTGCTATGCATGTGCCTAAGTTTCTCTGGGGGAGGCAGTCCTTACAGCTACCTATTTGACTAATAGGATGCCCTCTAGAATACTCAATTTCATTAGTCCACGAGAAAAACTTCTTGCATACTTTCCCTACTGTTTGTTATTACCAGAGATTCCACTTAAAACATTTGGATGTGTAGCATACGTATCCCTCCAGTCACTGTCTAGAAGTAAACTAGACAGAAGATCAATCAAATGTATTTTGTTAGGCTACTCAAATTCACAAAAGGGGTACAAATGTTTCTGTCCTAAAACCAGAAAATTTTATACTACTTTGGATATAAGCTTTGATGAGCAGACTGCATATTACACTCCTGATGCTACATCTAGTAATTCTGAACAGAGGGATTTCTGGAGTATTATAGATATCTCCACTGTTGAATGCTCTCCAGCTGGAGGCACACAGAATTGTTTGGACAGGAACCAGGATGAACAGGAAGCACACGGAGAGAGTGGGATCGCCCCTACTGAAGGTAATCAAAACACAGAACAAGAAAGAGGTCGCTTACCTATCACTCAGTTTTACACTAGAAGGAGGTTCAAATCACTGGATCAATTACCAGACACCACTCCACTTTCAGGTGAGTTCAACTCTGATGATTATGTTGGTGCAAGTGATCATGATCTCATCTCAGGAAGTCACCAAGGAAACATAGATTTACCTATTGCTATTAGGAAAGGAACTAGGGAATGTCTTAAGTATCATAAATTTTTAAGTAATCAACAAAGTCTTTCTGTATATCCTCTGGCTAATTTTGTCTCATATGACAGGTTAAATCCAAAATTTAAGTCTTTTACTGTTCACTTAGATAATCAATCTGTTCCCTTGACAGTTGAAGATGCCTTAGGACATAGTGAATGGAAAAAGGCAGTGAATGATGAGATGTCTGCCGTAATTAAGAACAATACTTGGGAGCTAGTCCCAACTCCTAAGAATGTTCATCATGTTGGTTGTAAGTGGGTTTTTTCCCTCAAATACAATTCGGATGGAACCATTAATAGGCATAAGGCTAGGTTGGTTGCTAAGGGTTTTTCTCAATCTTATGGCATTGACTATATGGAAACCTTTGCTCCAGTGGCAAAGCTTAACACAGTTAGAATTATATTCTCAGTGGCTGTTAACCTTGACTGGGAATTAGCCCAACTTGACATCAAAAATGCATTCTTAAATGGTGAATTGAAGGAAGAAGTTTATATGAAAATACCTCTGGGGTTTGAGACTGTTAAAACCCAGGGAAAAGTGTGTAAACTTAAGAGATCAATATATGGACTAAAACAATCACCAAGGGCTTGGTTTAGCAAATTCACCGAAGTCCTTCTTGCCTTTGGATTTACACAAGCACAAAGTGATCACACCTTGTTTGTCTATGCTACGGGTAACATAATTACCATTCTCATTGTCTATGTTGATGATATAATTTTAACTGGAAATAGTTGTGTAAGTATTTCTGCTGTCAAAAAACACTTAGCAACTGAGTTTGAGGTAAAGGATTCGGGACCTCTGCGATACTTCCTTGGAATGGAAGTTGGCAGGAATAAAAATGGCATGATAATTTCTCAAAGGAAATACGTTTTAGACTTACTTCTAGAAACAGGTATGCTGGGCAGCAAGCCTGCTTCTACTCCTATGGAACAACTGAATTCAACGAAGGTCTCAACAGGTAACACTCTAACTGACATCATATCATATCAAAAATTGGTTGGTAAGTTAATTTATCTTTCTCACACAAGACCGGATATTTGTTATGCAGTAAGTTATGTTAGCCAATTCATGCACTCACCCACTCATTTACATTTGCAAGCAGTTATGCGGATTCTAAGATATCTAAAGGGCTCTCCGGGTCAAGGGTTATATTTTGGCAAACATTCCTGTAGAGACATTCAAGTCTATACGGATGCAGATTGGGGCGGCTCAAAACAAGACATGAAATCAACCTCTGGGTATGGCACTTTTCTTTGGAGAAATCTAGTGACCTGGAGAAGTAAAAAGCAGTCTGTGGTGTCCCGCAGTAGTGCTGAAGCAGAATTGAGGGCGTTGGCATTGGGCATTTATGAAAGCTTATGGATAAAAAGAGTGTTAAAGGATATACATCAAGGTGCTGAGTGTCAACAGATTACGGTATTTTGTGATAATATTTCCGCTATTCATATGGCTGAAAACCCAGTACACCATGACAAGACCAAGCATGTTGAAATTGATCGACATTTTATTAGAGAGAAACTCGAAAATAAGACACTGTGTATAAAATATATTCCCTCCTCCGACCAGGTGGCTGACATCTATACAAAATCAGTTTCTCCTAGCTTATTTCATAGATTATTATCCAAGCTTGGTTGTTCAAATGTGTACACCAAGCTTGAGGGGGGATGTAGAAAATAAGAGTAGTTTGTACTGTAGTACTGGTAGTATAGCCGTTGTACATTGCTTACATCATCCACTCGATGGTCTGATTTTCTAGCCGTTAGCATTCTTTCTCCTCTGTATATATATAACAGCACATTCAATAGATTAAAATAAGTCTATGAGACTTAAACCATTGATTCTGTGAATAAGATTACTGGATTCATCTCTACTGTATTGAGTTTTTCTACAAATGGTCATGGGATCCGCTCATTGCCTATCCTGCAGCAAGCTTACGAATGTAGATGTGGTGGTCTTATCAGACTTTGGATACGGTATGGACACAATTCATGCGGGCAAAATACGGTAGACGGGGGCACTTCCGAGAGATTCTACCCGATTCCCCTGATTGGAAGCGTATCTGTCGCATTCACACTTTTTTCCAAGACCGTGTCCAAGAGGGTCAGGACGGCTTTTTATGGTGTCTGTTAAAGATACAGATGAAGATAAGAAGAAAAAGAAGTCTGTAATCAAATGACATTGGCACGCATGGCACGGTTGTGTGCATGGCACGCTTAGTCTTGGCACGCATGGCACGGTTGGCGTACATGGCACGATTAGTCTTGGCACGAGTGGCACGGCTGGTGTACATGGCACGCTTAGTCTTGGCACGCATGGCATGGTTGGCGTACATGGCACGATTAGTCTTGGCACGCATGGCAAGGTTGGCACGGTGGCACGCTTGGTGTTCTGCAGCAGAAGCTACTGCTTCAACGTTAAATCAGCTTACTTCTCACGTGTTAATTTTAGTTTCTAGATAGTTCCTTAGACTAGTATAAATACAAGTAATGATTGTACTACTGAGTGAGTTAGCATAATAAAATTTCTGATTCTTTCGTTTTTTCTCAAGTTGAAGACATTCAACTTTGGCGCCAGAGCATTCTTTTGCTCGTCATTTGTTTTTCTCCTTTCACATTCGTTCTTAGTTCGTTATACATTGATCAATTTGATCGTTAATTCTGAATCTCACATGAATTTTGACATGGTATCAGAGCCATGACAATTCGTTATTAACTCCTTGAAAGATCTTGATCAAACTCTACGTCACATCGGTGTTTCCTTTCGTAAATCACTTTGACTATAGTGTAAACATGGCGAATGCAAGTGCTGCTTCATCTAGCTCACGAATTAATCATGTGAGCAATGAGAATCCAGCAAGTAGCCCGTACTACTTGCATCCGAATGACAGTCCAGCTATCGTTCTGGTTCAACCTCCTCTCAATCCGCATAATTTCCACTCATGGAGCAGAACATTTCAAATGGCGTTGCTAGTGAAGAATAAGACCTGTTTTATCGATGGATCTATACCTAAACCTGCACAGAATGATCCTCAATTTCAGCAATGGAGGCAGGTAAACACCATGATTCAGTCCTGGATCATGAACTGCGTCTCTCCTTCAATTGCGCAAAGTGTAATGTGGTACGATAGTGCTCTGGATGTATGGAATGATCTAGCTATGAGGTATGGAAGTGGTGATCCATTCAGATTATCTGATTTACTATGTGAATTTTATGCTGTAAAACAGGAAAGTCTTAGCGTGAATGATTATTTTACGAAATTGAAAGTACTATGGAAAGAACTAGCTTCTCTAAGATCCATACCAAAATGTGACTGCCTTCGATGTGTGTGTGACATAACTAAAAAGGTGAATGAATTCATTGAAAGTGACTACGTCATAAAGTTTGTTAAAGAACTGAATGAGGAATTTGATCCAGTGAGATCACAAGTATTTGTGATGACTCCTCTACCAGATATTAAGACTGTTTTTGCAATGGCATTAAAGTTTGAAAGGAAAATTTCTAATAATGCTGTGTCAACTGGTTTTAGCAATGCACCTACTGCGTTGGCTGCGAATTGTGATGATCAGGAAGGACTTGTAGCAAATGCGTATGCTAATAAAAGGCAAGGACAATCATATAGAAGAGGTAATGGAAGATTTTATCAAGAAGGAAATAAGCGCCTGCAATGTAATCACTGTGGTATGATTGGACATACGAGTGACAGATGCTACAGAAAGCACGGATTTCCCCCCGGATTCAAGTTTAAAAGTCAAGTGAATGCTGTTGAAACAGTTGAAGAGAGATCTTCGAATTGTGATGTTGAATTGCCTCAGTCTGTTTTGTTTTCACAACCTACGCAATCTCTTACTCAAAAACAGTTTACTAAACTACTGAAGTTGTTGGATGTTGATGATGTTGTTTCAGGAAGCAATGGAAATAAGGAAGTACAAGGAGCTGTCATGACGGCACAGACTGGTATGTTCACAGGTAAGCAATCTGTAAGCACTGATTGTGTGTGGATTTTGGATTCAGGAGCCACTGATCACATTTCATGTTCCTTGTCGTTATTTCAGTCTTATAATCCTATTGATCATGTCTCTATTAAGCTTCCTAACAATGTCACAGTTGAATCCACTCACAAAGGAATCGTTGTTTTGCATAGTGGTCTGATCTTGAAGGATGTTTTATACGTTCCTTCGTTTTCTTTCAACCTTGTCTCTCTCAGCAAGCTTACTGACTCTCCACATCTGCTTGTTTCATTTCATGATTCTGGTTGTTTGATTCAGGATCAGTTGTCCAGGAGGATGATTGGTTCAGCTAAGAAGCATCATGGGCTTTATTACATATATGATTCCAGTGTAGCTCTGCAATGTGAAGTATCCAGTACATGTCCCTTTGCCTTCTGCTTTGTCTTCTACCAGTCTTGAGTCTTATGCGTATCTGTGGCATGCCAGACTTGGGCATGCCTCATCCACTAGAATACAAGAATTGCATAGGCTACATCCAGACATACCTTCTTTTAATCAGAATAATGTTTGTACAGTGTGTCCCTTAGCAAAATTGAAGAGGTCACCATTTCCCACTTCTGTTACAGCCTCTAAGCTTCCTTTTGATGTTGTTCATGTTGATATTTGGGGCCCTTATAGGCACCCTACAATGTACAGTCAAAAATATTTTCTGACCATAGTTGATGACTGTTCAAGGTATACTTGGATATATCTCCTTAAAGCAAAGTCTGAGGTTAGGCAAGTTTTGCAGAGCTTCTTTCACTATGTGTTTACTCAATTTAATGTTCGTATCAAGGTTGTTAGGAGTGATAATGGACTTGAATTCAAAATGTCTGAGTTTTATATGCAACATGGGGTAGTTCATCAGACAACCTGTAACTATACTCCCCAACAAAATGGGGTGGTTGAGAGGAAGCATCAACACCTTTTGGTTGTAGCTAGAGCACTTAGGTTTCATGCCTCATTGCCTATTGAGTATTGGGGATTCTGTCTTCAGCATGCCACTTATTTAATAAATTTGATGCCATCACCCGTACTTCAAAATAAGACTCCTTATGAGGTTTTACATCAGAATCAACCTGTTTATATTCATTTGAGAGTATTTGGGTGTTTGGCGTTTGCTTGTGACAACACCCCTCATAAGGCAAAATTTGAGCCCAGGTCTATGCCTTGTGTTTTTCTTGGTTTTCCTATGAATACAAAGGGGTATATCCTTCAAAAACTGGAAGACAAATCTATTATTGTGTCTAGAGACGTTATGTTTTATGAAGGTTCATTTCCATTCTCCAATGGATCTTCTTTGCCAGCAGCGTCAGTCCCAGTCCCTCATGCTGTGGCTGACGTTCCTCTGAGTTCTTGTCCAACTCCTACTCAAGTACATCCCTTACATGAGTTGCCACCTTCTCCTGATACTCTTCATTCAAGTGACACTGTGTCTTCTTCAGAGTCACCATTGCCTTCAGTGTCATCTTCTCCTAATTCGTCCTCCAAGGTTTCAGGATTCCTTCCAAATGATCAGATACCTGTAACTCAGTTGGAAGTTCATTTGCCTCCAGTATCAGGTTCTAATCACAGACATACTAGATCTAGGCATGCCCCGTCATACTTACAGGATTACTATTGTAATCTTAGTCATTCTTCTGACTTTTTTGATTCTTCTGGCCCTGTGTCATATCCTATACAAGCATATCACTCTCTTGAAGCTTTGGCTCCTGAATACAGATCCTACATCCTCAGCATCAGTGCTGAACAAGAACCTGTGACATATCAGCAGGCTGCTGCATCAGCAGCCTGGCAGCAAGCTATGCAGCTTGAGTTGGCAGCCTTAGAGGCCACACATACCTGGGACATTGTTCCCTTGCCACTGGGTAAGCAGCCTATTGGCTGTAAATGGGTTTACAAGGTCAAACGCAAGGGCAGATGGCTCTATTGAGAGGTATAAAGCCAGGCTTGTGGCTAAGGGGTACACCCAGCAACCAGGTATAGATTATGTTGATACCTTTTCCCCTGTGGCCAAAATGACTTCTGTGCGTCTATTTTTGGCTTTGGCATCTGTGAATCATTGGCATGTGCATCAATTAGATATCAATAATGCCTTTCTTCATGGTGATCTATATCAGGAGATTTATATGGAGTTGCCTCAAGGTGTCCAGTCATCCATCCCTAATGCAGTTTGCAGGCTTCAGAAATCTCTTTATGGACTTAAACAAGCCAGTAGACAATGGAATGAAAAGCTTACTTTGTACTTACTGTCTCAGGGTTATACACAGTCTAAAAATGATTACACCTTGTTCACTAAAAGAGCTTCAGATTCTTTCATAGCCTTGCTCATTTATGTGGATGACATTATTGTAGCTAGTGATTCATTATCTCATATTCAACATCTGAAAGAGCATTTGCATTCTACATTTCAAATCAAAGATTTAGGTGTTCTTAGATATTTTCTGGGGCTTGAAGTGGCAAGGTCTCAGGGGGGGTTTATGGTTTGTCAAAGAAAATATGCACTGGAATTGTTAGAAGAGACAGGTTTTTTGGCAGCTAAACCTGTTTTGACACCTATGGAGCAGAATCTAAAACTGGAACATAATGATTCACCTTTATTTTCAGATGTGTCTTGTTACAGGAGGATTATTGGCAAGTTATTGTACCTTACTATTACAAGGCCTGATATTTCGTATGCTGTCCAACAATTAAGCCAGTTTTTAGATTGTCCCACAGAAATGCATATGAAGGCTGTTCATAGGGTGCTTAGGTATCTGAAGGGTAGTCCTGGTCAAGGACTGTTGTTTCCTAGCACAGGTTCAAAATTGCTTAAAGCTTATTCAGATTCAGACTGGGGTGGGTGTACTGAAACCAGGAGATCTGTTACAGGGTATTGTATGTTCTTTGGTGATGCTTTGGTATCTTGGAAAGCAAAGAAACAATCTACAGTGTCAAGGTCCTCTTCAGAGGCTGAGTACAGGTCACTTGCTGCAGCTACTTGTGAAGTACAGTGGTTGCTTTATCTGTTGAAGGATTTGGGGGTAGAACAAAAAGAACCTGTAGAGCTGTTTTGTGATAATAAGAGTGCCATATATATAGTAGAAAATCCAGTGTTTCATGAAAGAACAAAACATATAGAAGTGGACTGTCATGTCGTTAGAGACAAGTTTCAAGAAGGGGTGATTAAGCCAATGCCAGTCAAGACTGAGCTTCAGGTGGCTGATTTGTTTACTAAGCCATTGAGTTCACAGAGACTGCAATTTCTGACTTCTGCTTTAGGAGTTTGCAACATTTACAAGAAGTCAGAATTGAGGGGGGGGTGTTAAAGATACAGATGAAGATAAGAAGAAAAAGAAGTCTGTAATCAGATGACATTGGCACGCATGGCACGGTTGTGTGCATGGCACGCTTAGTCTTGGCACGCATGGCACGGTTGGCGTACATGGCACGATTAGTCTTGGCACGAGTGGCACGGCTGGTGTACATGGCACGCTTAGTCTTGGCACGCATGGCATGGTTGGCGTACATGGCACGATTAGTCTTGGCACGCATGGCAAGGTTGGCACGGTGGCACGCTTGGTGTTCTGCAGCAGAAGCTACTGCTTCAACGTTAAATCAGCTTACTTCTCACGTGTTAATTTTAGTTTCTAGATAGTTCCTTAGACTAGTATAAATACAAGTAATGATTGTACTACTGAGTGAGTTAGCATAATAAAATTTCTGATTCTTTCGTTTTTTCTCAAGTTGAAGACATTCAACTTTGGCGCCAGAGCATTCTTTTGCTCGTCATTTGTTTTTCTCCTTTCACATTCGTTCTTAGTTCGTTATACATTGATCAATTTGATCGTTAATTCTGAATCTCACATGAATTTTGACAGTGTCCTCATCAGAATGACCAATTCTCACTTAAAAGCGCCTATGTGGAGTGTCAGCATCCGCGGACCACTTTGTGCTCCTACAGGTATATCTGGTTGCCCGGATTATCACCGTCTTCAAAATTGTTCATGTGGAAGTTGCTATCTCGTGCACTCCCTCTTCTGGAGAATCTAAGCCTTTGGTTAGTGGAGTTTCCAACGATGTGCCCGTTCTGTCACTGTTTCAGCATACAGGTAGGCCATCTTTTTTTTACACTGCTCGGCGATATCCTCCGTTTGGACTCGGAATGCACTTCGTCTTGATGTACCATCTGCACAGCATGTGACATTACGTTCTCATCTTCTTTGTTGGTTGTCCCCATCCTCATCTCGCTCCATGCATGGTCAGCTTCGTGTGCTAGTGCCTCATGCAATATGCTATAATGTCTTGAAAGAATACATAGATCTTTTGTTTGACGATGAGACATACGATTCGTGGAGGCTGGATGAGCGCATTCATTTGGATATATTGGTGTGGTGTCAGGCGGCATCGGAAAAGCATTTTGTCGTTTCTGTTCCGCCTTAATTGCGACTATCCTATCCCCCGCCTATGCGCATTCATTGGTGTTCGGTGGTCTGGTGGCTTTCTCTGCCTTCGGGACATCTGAAGATTAATGTTGACGCAGCTTTAGATCGTCATTGATCTGCAACTGGAGCGGTGGTCCGTGACTCGGGGGGTGCTCTGCTCTCTGCTATTGCTTTTCCTTTGCCACACCTGCCTCCCCTTAGATCGGAGCTGCAAGAAGCCTTATATACGGTTATCTTTTACGCTTCTAGGTTCTCATGCTTTGTGCTGGAAACCGATTGTCTAGAATTACCATCTCTGTTGACTGCTTGATCGATGACGGGAGATATGGGAGCAAATTTACATCGTTTGCAGTCTTTTGTGGAGCTTACTACATCGACACTTTGTTACACCCCGCGCGAGACAAACTTGGTGGCGCATCACTTGGACACCCATGGGTTGCACTTATCTTCTTTATCAGCGTTTGTCAACTTTCACCAATTGCCGCCAGTTGCGCGCCGCTGTTTACTCACAGACTTGTCCACTCCCCATTTGCGCGCTTGATATAGATGGCACTCTGACATGGTATTCTGCCTGTATTATTTTCATGATGCAGGCAGTTCAGGTATTTATATCTCACTTTACCCTTTTGTGCTTTTGGCTCGGTTCATATTCATTTTATATCCTTCTGCTCAATCATCTCTGTGTTTGGTTTTTTCGCTAGGAAGGTGCATACAATCTAAAGCAGCACAGGATAATGTCTTTCACAAGGATTGGCATACTCTCTAGGTTTCTGCCTGCATTTGTATAAATGCAGGACTTCCATTACACTCTTGGCACTAATCTGGCATTTTCTCTCTTTTTTGGCTCGATGGGCGCGGACTCAAGGTCATGATACATGTTCTCTAATTCCGAATTTATGCCTGGGTAGTAGCTCCATTGTATTGTATTGGTTAAATCTGTCACTTTGGGAGTCGAATGCTCTGTACATTTGGTCTTCTTCTGCCTTAAGTGAGGCTATTTATAATAAAGCCGGGAGGACATCCTCCTTTTATCAAAAAAATTATAAAAGCATACAACAATATACATATGTAAGTGCATTATATATATATGCATTATTTTGGTATAGTTATATATTTATATTCATATACTTACATGAATATATAATTGTACAAATATATAACCAGATAAGTGTATAAGGGCGTTATATATGTAAGTACATAACCATAATAATATCATCATATGGCTATATAACTATATAAGTATATAATTATACAATTACATTGAGTATGTAAAGACATAAGTATATATGTACATAACTACGTAATTATATAAGTATATGAGTACATACGTATGTACTTACAAAGTTATATACTTTTATAGTTAAAAAGTATATAATTTTACAGAAATACACTTATATGATTTTATAGATATATACTTATACAATAATATACTCATATAGTTATGTATTGATATAAGTATATAATTATGAAGTATGTATATAACTATACAAATAACTGTGTATATCTATATGTGTGTATTTATATATATGTGTGCGTGTGTGAGTCTATATCTATATAGTTTTATGGTATAATATAGAACTATATGCCTATATACATGTATGTTAATAAAACTTATTATAGGCTTATCTTTATAATTATACACTTATCCTCTATTGAATTCTTATTTTACATACATACAATATAAATATATATACATATATACATACATATGCATAAATATATACACACACACACACACGTGCATCTATTTTATATATTATACGCACACACACGAGTTCATCTATCATTAATTCATGAAACAGTTTCTCAAAGTATTTTCTCCATTTATTTTTTATAGTCATTTCCTCTACTAAAAATCTTGCTATCTCTGTTTTTAATACATTTACTTTGAGCCAAATCTCTTTCATTCTTTTCTCTCAGACTAACAATTTTATACACATATCGTCTATTTTTCCGTGTCTAACCGCTTATAAAATCTTCAAACTCATTTGATTTGGCTTCACTTGCAGCCTGTTTAGCTTCTTTTTTAGCAAACTTATAGTTTTTCTTGCATTTTTTTCCACCATCAAAATTCATTATTTCTGCATTCTCTCCCGATTCACTCGTATTACCACTTGAATTTGTCAACACTTCTTGTTTTAGAACTACTTTTCTAAAATATGCTTGCTTAGCTTCTTTCAAATTTCACCATTTTATCTTTGGTTCTATAGACCTTGGTTTTCTCAATCTTCTATGTCAGATAGAGACATCCTAAAATACAAGACGGTATTGCATTGTTAAACTTTTCTTGAGATCACTATACAGTCTTTACATACTCTTTTATCTCTGGTACGAGTCATGAAGTAATGTATCTGTGACTTATTTGGTCCGCTTTGGAATGTAATCAAGTGTTTATCTATTTTTCAAAAAAAAAAACGTATTAGTCACTATAAGATCATACTATTGTGAAATACAAAATTGATCTTGCTTCATCGTTCATATTTATATAGCCAAATCAACTGTGTACCTCATTGTAATCGTTATTCTCTTTACTTACAAGTTCATTTAAATCTTCTTCTATGAAGATCTTCTCCACATATTGAAATGTTACGCAATAAGTCTTCTAAATCTTTTTGAAAGTAACATTTATAGTCTCTTCTAAATTCACTTGAGGAGCATATACACTAACATTGGTTTTTCTTTTTTCAAACACCAATTTAAAGGCCATAATTCGATCTCGTTTTCTGATAACACCTAATACTTCTTGTTTTAAAGAGACATCCATAGAAACTCTAACTCTATTTCTTGTCTAATCCTTTTCTGTACACCATAGTTTAAATCATCAATTGTCCAACATCCTAGATTCTGTTTTCCTCACTTTGTCTCTTCCAAACATAAAATATTTACTTTTCACCTTATCATCGTGTTCAATATCTCCATTGTATTCTCTATTAGTATTTTGATGTTCCATGTTCCTAATCTAATACTCGTAGCTAATATAATATTTTTTCTCTTACTAATACGGTAACTATTGCAGAGTGATATGCAGAGCTCAAAAGGATGAAGTCTAAACAAGAAAAGCACTATGAAGATTAAGAGGACTGAAAGGGAATGCCCTTGCAGCTATATTACTCTTCTTAGGTTGATTATTTCACTCTTCCTTACTAGTGATGGTATATGATTCATGCAATATATGTGAGTTGAGTCTGTTACGTTATGCATTTGGACTCATCTGTTATTTTCAGACGACACAGATTTTTACGAGGTTTAAACCAGTAATGTAGCAAATACTGTTCTTACGATTATATTTTATGTATGCGTCAGTTCCTACTGATTGTGTTATCATTTATGAGTTTTTATGTTACATTCATTGATTGGCCCAAGAAAATATAAAATAATAATTTAATATATGATTGCGACTCATCAAAAGACAAATAGCTTAGTCCGTCGAGAGTTTATATATGCTGTCCGGAGATAATCTGTCGAAATTCTAACTAAAATCTGTCCAAAAGTTCTTGAAAATCATTTTTCATCTTTCAATCTTATAAAATCATACACATAACACAACAATGATGCATTCTACGTTGAAGACAATAAGAAAATTGCTGTTCAAATTCCACTTCGTAAACAAAGTGGTACTGGTGGCGAATCAAAAACATTCGAACCACTCTAAATTGTGTTACTCTATTCACTATTTCTCATATTGTTCTTTCTTATTTCGAAGTGTATTAGAGTTGTTGTGACCTAAATCTAGAAAATTCCACAACATTTTATCATTCCCATCTAGAGTGTTCATCAAACCTAACAATTGGTATCACAACTTAGCCTTGGTTGCTTGACGAATTTTGAAAGTAGCAATGTTAAAGATCATTAAAAAAAATACGAAAATGACAACCACCACATCCAATAGCTCAAATACCAATTGATCCACTATAGTTACATGACAAACACCCAATTTCCCTTGTTTAATACTCAAAACTACCAATTGATCCACTATAGTTACATGACAAACACCCAATTTCCCTTGTTTAATACTCAAAACTACTCTATGTGAAGATTTAGAATGATAAATCATTTGAAAGGTTGTGGTTTTGATTTATGAAAAGCAGTTGTCAAAGGAATTGAGGTTCACTATGAACTCAATAAGGGGAAGTATCTCCAAGGATGAAGATGATTACACTGATAAGGGAAAAGCTCAAATTGTTTATCCATAGAAAGACATTTGACATTCTTTCAAGTGCTCTAACCACTATCGAGCTTATTAGACTTCAAAGTCTTGAAATGATTCATGAAGCATGGAAAAGGTTTGATGTTATCCATGAAGGAACTGAACAAGTGAAAATGGCTAAAAGGCTAATGCTCATGAAGGAATGTGAAATGCTTGGCATGAAGAACGGTTCAAATATTTAGGAAATTATCGATCAATTCATCCAAATCATAAATCAACTTTCCATACTTGATAAGAGAATATTAAATGAAAGTTTTTGTTGGATTATGAAATTTTTTGATGATGTAAAGATGTTTTGAATGAGTTAAAAAGGAAATTCACACTTGTAATTTGAAGCAAAATGAGAAAAACACATTATGAGACATCGATCTCATACATATATAGATCTATGTATACACCAGTCTCTCAAAGAGAGACATCGATCTATCTATGTTGGAAAGGTCCAAGGTTGGAAGCTTTCTGTCCATAGATCTCTCAAACTGTGGATATCAATCAATTGATGTATTGGAGGTTCAGAACTAGAACCTCTCTGGAAGACATCGATCTCTCGGTTTTGGGGACATCGATCGATCGATGTCACATCAGTCTCTTAAAGAGAGAATTTGATCGATCGATGTATGGCAAGTTCAAACTGGAACCTCTCTGGAAGACATCAATCTCTCAGTCTTGAGGACCTCGATCGATAAATTTCACATCAGTCTCTCAAGGCGGGACTTCGATTAATCGATGTATGGCAGGTTCAAACTGGAACCTCTCTGGAGGACGTCGATCTTTCAAGCCAGACACATCGGTCGATCGATGTCATCCAAAATTCAATTTTTTATGACCGTTGGAACATAATCAAAGGGAGATTCATGGTGTCTCTCTTTTCAATCTTGATCATTTTTCTTGTGGACTTTTCTGTAACATTAAACATGCTTCCATGATTATTGTATCCATGTCTAAGATTCTCTAGGGTGGCTTTGGAGGATCAAATCAATCCATAGAGTGGATAAATGTTATTTTCAAATTATCAAGACTTGAGATTGACTTGAAGACATTACGAAGGCTCCAAAAACGTGGATAACTCCTCCTATAAATAGAAGAAGCTCAGATGAGGCACACATACACTCTCACCATCATCAAGCTTCATTTTTTGTTGTTGTAAATTTCTCTCATTTGTGTAAAAGTGCTTAAAGCTTGTTAAGCTCTTATTTGCTTTTCGTTATTGTAAATTGAGAGATTGTAAGTCTAACACAAAAGGAACCATAAATATTTGATCTATTCCTTGTATTTAGACTAGTGAGAAAGTGTAAACCCCACAACTTCCTTAAAGCCACTGTGAGAAAGTTCTTCGGGAGAACTTTTTTTGAAGTTGTAAGGTAGCAAGAAGTTGTTCTTGCTTAGAGCTGAAGTTGTTGTAGTTGCACAAAGTTGTTTTGTGCAAGTAGTTGTTGTTGTGGTTGCTTACACTAAGTTGTTAGTGTAAGTATTAATGTGGTTTTTCTTACTATGTATAATAAGAAGAGTAGTTGTTGAAAATCCACTTTGGAACAAAGTGGTAGTGGAGTAGATCATTTATAATTCGAACCACTTCATATCCAGTGTACTCATTCATTGTCCCTCATCTTCCATTCTTGCTTTGATTTTGAATTCCATTTGAGTTGAAGATGGCCAAAAACAAGAAAAATTCAGCAAAATCACTCAACACTCTATTCACCCCTCCTCTAGAGTGTTTGTCACGAACCTAACAATTGGTATCAGAGCCTAACCATGATTTCTTGGCCAATCATTACAAGTAGAAAGGTTAAAGATCAATGGCAATGACAACCTCTTCCTCCTACACCTCAACTTCCAATCCAACGGCATCATTCTCAGGCTCAAACACTAAAGTACCTATGTTTGATGCCCAGAACTATTCTTTGTGGAAGTTTCGAATGATAAATCATTTGAAAGGTTCTAGTTTTGATATACGGAGAGTTGTTGTCAAAGGAATTGAAGTTCATATGATTACCAACTCAAAAGGAGGATCAATGTCAAAGATGAGGATGACTACACCAACGAAGAGAAAATAAACTTCGCCATACACGGTAAAGCATTCGATATCCTTTCAAGTGCTCTAACTACCACTGAGCTCATAAGACTTCAAGGTCTTAAAACAGCACATAAAGCATGGGAAAGGCTCGAGATGACACATGAACGGACTGCGCATTAAGAATGGCCAAAAGACTTATGCTCATGAAGGAGTACAAAATGTTCCGGATGAAGAGTGATGAAAAGATAGAGGAGACAATCGACCGGTTCACTCGAATAGTGAATCAACTCTCTATGGTTAACAAGAAAATCTCAAATGAAGACTTTGTCTGAAAACTCCTCAACTCTTTGCCAAGAGAATGGACACCTTAAGTCACTGCAATCACCGAATCCAAGAATCTCAAGACTCTTACCCTTAATGAGATATACGGTAATCTTTTTACTCATGAAATTCTTATTGATGAGCAAAATAGAATGAACCATATCAAGCCTACACAAGTATGACACAAAAGATTGGTGGTAGAGTCCGATGAATCGGATGAAAAGTTGCTCTTCAAGTTAGAAAATTTAGAAGAATGACCACAAGAAACAAGGCTCAAGCAAGAAAGTTTTTCAAGAGACCACCCAAGGAAAAAGAAGAAAGTAAAAATTGATATATGTGTGGTCGACCCGATCACTTCAATACCGATTGTCACGTTAAGGAGCAACAAAAACAAGAAACGAAAGCTTTTCCTCAAAACAAGAAAGCTTTAAATGCGGAGGTGACTACATGGGATGATCTTTTTTCTGAATTGGAAAGAGAAAAAAATGAAGACAAGGATGTTGGAGTTGTTGCAATAGTTGAAAATCCAAAGGCTCAACATACTTGTCTCATGGGAATTGAAAATGATCTTGAGGCAAACTCTAACTCTTCCAATTTACAAGATGAAATAGGAGATTTGGAAGATGATTTTGAAAAACTGAATTTAAAATATAAACACTTGAGGAAAGAATTTAAAAAATGCATATTAGAAAATAAGAGTTTGCATGATAAAAATATTTTGATTTATCAAGATCATGAAATCATACTTACCATGCACAAAATCGTAGCTCTAGAAAACATGGAGATTAGGAAGGAATGTGAAAAATTAAGATTAGACTTACAAAAACTAACCGATGGTAAAAGTAATTTAAACATTTCTTGAAAATCAAAGAAGGGGAAATGATAAATCCGGTTTAGGATTTAATTCATCATATTCTTCTATTAAACCCAAGTTATTAAAGAAAAAGACAAATAAGAGAAAAACTCAATATGGCTCATCATCTTATAAACCAAGGCATGTACCCACTTGTTTTCATTGTAAAAAATAGAACATGTAGAAATTACATGTAGAGATAGATTTAATAACATGTATGTTTGGAAGCCGAAGGGTCGACAAGCTAACCCGAAAAGACCCAACCATCAAAGGGTACCAATGTATAAATCTCTTGGTTTTGTAAGCTCTAAAGATAAATAGAGTAGCCAAGAAGAAAGAACTAAATGGCTTATGGACAGCGGATGTTCAACACACATGACCGGAGACAAGACATTGTTCCCCAAGCTCAAGCTCCAAGATAGTGGAACGGTGCATTTTGGCAATGGGAGAGCCAAAATCCTTGGACGTGGAGAAATTGGTAACTCTTTTTTCACTATTATTAATGTATTATATGTAGAAGGGCTTAAGTATAATTTGATAAGTGTTAGCCAACTATGTGATGCTAATTTTCAAGTTTAATTTGTGAAAAGAAAAATGCATTGTAAAAAAGAATGATCAAATCATTTTTGAGACTATAAGGAAAAATGTTGTTTATAAATTTAGCATACATGATTTGATATCACAAAAGGTTTCATGTCTAGTTGCCAGAAATGATTTGACATAATTATGGCATAGATGATTTGGACATATTAGTTTCAAGAATTTCAAAGAGATTTGTAAAAATAAAAAGGTCCAAGGTCTTCCAAAATTGAATTTCGAAAACCATGGCCTGTGTGACACTTGTCAAAAGGCAAACCTTGTTAAGTCAAGCTTCAAGCCCAAAAATGAGATCTCCACCACCAAACCTCTACAATTTCCTCATTTGGATTTGTATGGGTATATTGATACGACAAGTCTAGGTGGAAAATATTACACTTCTGTAGTGATAGATGACTTCTCTAGGTACAATTGGGTCATATTCTTAGCCGCATGCCAAGAGTTTATAAAACTTTGTAGGAGATTAGAAAACCAAAAAGAATACATCATTAAGGAAATTAGAAGTGATAGAGGTTGTGAGTTTGATGGGGAGTTCCAAGAATTTTGTGTATCCAAGGGATATGAACACAATTTCTCTGCTCTTAGAACTCCTCAACAAAATGGTGTTGTGGAAAGGAAGAATAGAACACTTTAAGAGATGAGTAGAGCCATGCTAAATGAATTTGAGCTACCTAATTATTTTTGGACTGAAGCGGTAAGTACTGCTTGTCATGTAATAAATAGATTTTATTTGAGACCATCTCTCAAAAAGACTCCTTATGAGCTTTGGAAAGAAAGAGTATCTAACATTGGTTATTTCATGGTATTTGTTTGTAAGTGTTTATACTTAACACCAAAGATAACTTGGATAAACTCGATCTCAAAGCAGATGAAGGAATTTTTATGGGTTATGCTCAAAATAGCAAGGCATTTAGGATATATAATAAAAGGAGTATGAAAGTTGAAGAATTAATTTATGTTAAGTTTAGTGAACACCTTGATGATGAACCATGCCTAAATGATGATGATGAAGAAGAAAGAATTGAAGTAAGTCATATAAAAAAGTTTGAGAATCCAAAAGAAAATATTTTTATTGACCTTAGGATTGATCCACTTGAAAATGGACTCTAAGGTTGAAGAAGAAACAGAAGTGAGAGGAGACACTTCAAATTTATCGGATTTATATAAATATAAGAAAGACCACCTAAAGGAGTTAGTATTTGGAGAAACAAGTCAAGGCATATTGACTTGGAGGAAATTTAAGAAAAATGCTTTTATTGCACAAGTTGCGCCTAAAAATATAAAAGAGGCTATAAATGACGAAGATTGGGCATTAGTCATGCAAGAAGAACTAAATCCATTTGAAAGAAGTGATGTTTGAGAATAGTGGCTAAACCTAGTGATCATCATATAATTGACACTAATTGGGTATTTAGAGACAATGCTAGGTTAGTAGCTCAAGATATAGACAAGAAGAAGGTATTGACTATGATGAGACATTTGCCCCCGTAGCTAGGTTAGAAGCTATTAGAATGCTACTAGCATATGCATGCTATAACGATTTCAACCTATACCAAATGAATGTGAAATACGCCTTCTTGAATGGAATAATTCAAGAAGAAGTGTGTGTAGCTCAACCACCCAGGTTTGAATATCATGAATATCCAAATCATGTATTCAAACTAAAAAAGGCCCTTTATAGACTTAAACAAGCTCTAAAGGCATGTATAAGAGATTAAGTAACTTCCTCCTTGAAAACGGTTTTTCAAGAGGAAAAGTCGACACTACTCTTTTTATTAAAGGACAAGAAAATAATCAATTACTTATTCAAATTTATGTTGATGATATTATATTTGGTGCCACTAATGATTCTCTTTGTGAGCATTTTGCTAGGTTGATGGAAGGAGAATCTTAGATAAGTATAACGGGGTGAACTTGATTACTTCCTTGGACATCCAATCAAGCAAACTCAAGATGGAGTATACATATCCCAAACAAAGTACACTAAGGATCTTCTAAAGAAATACAAGTTTGAGGATGGAAGGAGTGTGAGCACACCAATGAGCACAAGTACAAAGCTCGACAAAGACGAAAAAAGAAAGCCGGTTGAGATAACCAATTATATGGGTATGATTGGTAGTCTACTTTATTTAAACGCTAGTATACCGGATATTTTCATATTGTGTGCTTATGCTATAGATTTCAAAGTATACTTAAGGAATCGCATCTAGTTGCCATTAAATATATTTTTAGGTATCTGAAAGGTACTTTGAACTTTGGGTTATTTTATCCCAAAAAGGGTATTTTGACGTAAGAGAGTATATTGACTCTGACTATGCTGGAAACCTAGTCGATAGAAAAAACACCTCCGGGACATGTCAATTCCTTGGAGATTGCTTAGTTTCTTGGTTTTCCAAGAAACAAAATAGTGTGTCACTTTCAACACCAAAATCTGAATACTTATTGGCCGCTTCATGTTGTGTCCAACTACTTTGGACGATAAGCACCTTAAATGATTACAATGTCAAGTTTGACAAAGTACCGATGTTATATGACAACACTTCAGCCATAAGTATAGCTCAAAACCCGGTACACCATAGTAAAACCAAGCATATTAAAGTGAGACATCACTTTATAAGGGATTGTATTCAAAAGGGGTTGGTATGTGTTGAATTTGTTCCAACAATGACCAACTAGCTGATATTTTCACCAAATCCTTTCCTACTGAGACATTCAAAACCATTAAAACATGATTAGGGATTATTAACAAGGTTTGAAAGGGTTAATATTACAAATTTCATAAAAGGGAATACATGGATCAAACCATGTATTAAACCGAGAGATTCATGTACATCGATCGCTCACATCGATCGATCAACGTTATTGATTTCAGAAGTATAACTTCTGTCAAAAACACGATTCCATTTTTTCAACTTCACAAAAATTGATCGACACCCTAAAATAAAATGTGCTTTTCTCTTCAAAAACCATCTCACTCTTCAATTTCAACCCACAATCCAAATTTCATCCTCCATACACTTGATTCTTGCTTTCTACCTTCAAATTCTTTCATCCTGCCCTAAATATTTTTTCTCTCTCACGCCCTAATTTTATGCAACATGTTAACAAGGTGCAAAAACACCACAAAACAAGCAATAACAACTCAAGGTGAAGAAGGATGGTCAAGCAACCATCCCCAAGGACAAACCTCACAACCCCAAGTAAGAACTCAACCTAGAAAAAAACAATCACTGGATTTTAGCCAAGCCAATGTGTTGGCTGACCTCCGGAGTGGGTTGGCATTGACAAACTTCCCATGGATAAAGACTAAGGACACCAAGAATGCCTTGAAAGAACCCTTTCCATCAGGTAACGTTAGATACATTACTATACACTCCCAAAGTTTGTATGATAAATAGGAGAGAGATGAACAGGCTACCATTCCCCTTAAATTAATTAGGTACAATGATATCATTAGCAATAATGAATTGAGGCCAATTATTGACTGGTTAGATGTACAACAATGGAGAAATATTTGGCTAGAGAGGGAGATAGCCAAAATGTCCATTACGTACACGAGGCTTTTCTATGCAAATCTATGGGTACAATATATCAATGATCTCCCATTAGCTTTGCACACTATCATAGATGATACTCACATTGAATGGGATGGTGGAACAATTTGTGAGTTAATTGGTGTACCAAATGAGGGATATTACGAGTTTGACGCTTGGAGTGGGATACGACCCGATGGAAGGTCACGGAGGATAAAGTAAAGACATTCTTAGTTTTTCACTCAACCAACAATACAAATGACATGCCTTTAGTGTACCGAACCCTACTTGCCATTGTTACTTTTTGTATCAATGTCAAGTCCGCAAAAGAACCTAGCAACCTAGACTTCTGTATTGCCTTTCGTGTATCAAACAGAGAGAAAATTAATTTCGGAGAGCTTTTCATGATGAATTTGATTAAGGCTGCAACCAAGCAAAACAAAGCACTCCCATATAGCAATCTAATTTATCGAATGTTATTGAAATCGGGTGTATATATAGATGATACGGATCTTGACCAAATCACACATACAGATAATAATGATAAGGTCAACATCCAATAAGTGCTCAAGGCTAGGAAGGAAGCTATGAAAGGACGGGCACAAGAAGAAGAAGCGGCTGAAGAGTCGTCAAATCCGGAAGAAGCACAAGATCCTATGCCCGAAACCCAAGAAGGAACTAGTGGCTTGATCTCAAATGTTTCGAAACTTCAAGCTCAAGTAATTACCCTTCAACAAGAGGTGGGAGAGCTATGGAGCAAAGTGGCCGTGCACGAATCAAGATTTGCCAAGCTCAAAGCGAAGATGAAGGCGTGCATTTCCATATTGACATTCTCCTCGGATGATGAGTAGAGCTCATAATTCCCCATTCATCCCTATTTCTCTTTTTAGCTATAGGTTCTAGCTTAGCATGTCACATGTTTTTTGTATTTGCTAAACTTCTTGGTGATTAATGAAATCTTATAGTTATCTTATCTTATTGGTTTTGATGTTTTTAAAAAGGGGAAGAAGTTGGTATTTGTGCTTACATTGGAATAGCTTATATTAGCGCTTGAGTTGCCTGCTTATATTGGAATAGCTTATATTGGTTCTTGAGTTGCTTGCTTGCCTGAAGCAAAAATGAAAGTTTTTGGATATATGGTGTATATCTAGTGTAAATGGAAATATGCTTGCTTGATGTGTTTTGTTTGGCATGCTTGGAATATGTTATTACATGTATTGGTTTAATCTTGAGTATAAGTGGTCATTTTGGACATGCATGATTCGCAATACTTGGTAAGAAATAAGAATTTTGACTTTCTGGCATGTATGATGAATAAGTAGGGTAAAAGGAAATATGACATGATATATATGTTGAATTTACAAATTGAAGCATGATTTGGTTGAGGGGAGTTTTGAAAAGTTTTTCATATTCATTGGTTTTAGGAATATTACTTATTGATGGGGAGTTTCGGATATGTTCACATGTTTCATGTCCTTAGGAGAAGCATAGAATGCATGGACTAAGGGGAAGATATAAAAATTTCAAGTTTTTAATTTTTAGCTGCCTCAAATATGAATTTTCAAGCAAAAACATCTTTTAAAAGTCTTGGTTTTGAAAGCATCAAAAAGGGAGAGATTTTTGGGACATGAAATGTTTAAATGATGTAAAAAGATGTTTTGAATGTGTTAAAAAGGAAATTCACACTTGGAATTTGAAGCAAAATGACAAAAACACATTATTGGACATCGATCTCTCACATACATCGATCTATGTATACATCAGTCTCTCAAAGAGAGACATTGATCGACCTATGTTGGAAAGGTCCAAGGTTGGAACTTTTCTGTCCAACATCGATCCTTCAAACTGGGGACATCGATCGATTGATGTAGTGGAGGTTCAAAACTGGAACCTTTCTAGAAGACATCGATCTCTCAGTCTTGAGGACATCGATCAATCGATGTCACATCAGTCTCTCAAGGAGAGACTTCGATCGATCGATGTATGGAAGGTTCAAACTTGAACCTCTCTAGAAGACATCGATCTCTCAGTCTTAAGGACATTGATCGATCGATTTCACAATAGCCTCTCACGGAGAGACTTTGATCGATCGATGTATGGAAAGTTCAAAACTAGAACCTCTCTTGAGGACATCGATCTCTCAAGCCAGACACATCGGTCGATCGATGTCATCCAAAATTCAACTTTTTATGACCGTTGGAACATAATCAAAGGGAGATTCATGGTGTCTCTCTTTTCAATCTTGATCATTTTTCTTGTGGACTTTTCTGTAACATTAAACATGCTTCCATGATTATTATATCCATGTCTAAGATTCTCTAGGGTGGCTTTGGAGGATCAAATCAATCCATAGAGTGGATAAATGTTATTTTCAAATTATCAAGACTTGAGATTGACTTGAACACATGGAGGAGGTTCCAAAAACGTGGATAACTCCTCCTATACATAGAAGAAGCTCAGATGAGGCACATATACACTCTCACCATCATCAAGCTTCATTTTTTGTTGTTGTACAGTTTTCTAATATCGGGAGACAAAAGCTTATCCGTCATGGAAATATTGGTAATTTTTCTTTTATTATTAGTAATATGTATGTGGATGGCTAAATTATAATATGGTAAGCGTTATCTTACTATGTGATACTGATTTTCAAGTTGAAATTTAGAAAAGAAAATGTATTGTAAATAAGATTCCTGAAGTGGCTTCCGAAGCTTTGTGAAAAAATGATGTTTATGAATTTAGCCCACATAATTTGATTTCTCAAAAGGTTTCATATCTAGTCGCTAAAAATGGTTAAACTCAACTATGACATAGACGACTTGGACATGTTAGTTTCAAAAATTTGAAAGAGATTTGCAAAATGAAAAACTTTAAGTCTTCCAAAATTGAAAACCATGGTATGTGTGATACTTGTCAAAAATCAAATCTTATTAGGTCAAGCTTTAATTTAAAAAGTGAAATATCTACTACTGAACCTCTATGATTGTTTCATATGGATTTGTATGAGGATATTGGTACGAGAATTCTAAGTTAAAAATATTACACTTGTATAAGCGGTAGATGACTTCTCTAAATTCATTTGGGTAATATTCTTAGCTAGAAAGAATGACGAGTTCCATGAGTTCATTAAGCTGTCCAAGAAATATGAAAACTTGAAAGAGGACACTATGAACGAAATTAGGAGTGACAGAGGTGGAGAATTTGGTGCTGAGAATTTTGTGTATCAAACGTATATAGACACTTCTTGGCTCCTAGCACTCCTCAACAAAATGGTGTAGCAGAAAAAAAATGAAACACTGCATAAAATGAGTAGCGTCATGCTAAATGAGTTTGATTTGCCACAGTATTTTTTGGGCTAAAACGATCAACACTGCTTCATGTCGTAAGTAAAGTTTATTTGAAGACATCTCCCAAAAATACTCTTTATGAACTTTGTAATGGAAGAGTTCCTAATATTGGGTGTTTCAAGATATTTGAGTGTAAGTGTTTTACACTTAGTACCAAAGACAACTTGGATAAATTTGACTTCAAAACGGATGAATGATTCATTATTGGATTTACTAACCATAGCAAGGCATTTAAGGTGTGTAATAAAAGTAGCATGAAAGTTGAAGTGTCCATTCATGTTAAGTTTAGTGAGCCACTTGATGATGAACTAAAACATATTGATGATAAAGAAAACGAACAAGTAGAAGTACGTCCTTAACGAAACCTTTACGCTGATCTTAGAATAGAGCCACTTGAAATTGCACATACCTCCAAGGTAAAAGATGAAACAGAATTAAAGTTGAAACATCGAACTTGCTGAACTCATTAAATCTATTAAATATCATCTTAAAGATTTAATATTAAGTTAAACGAGTCAATACATGTGGACAAGAAGAAAATTTCGAGAAAATACATTCATTTCATAAATTGAGCCTAAAAATGTAAGAGAAGCCATAATTGATGAGGACTGGAAAATGCAATACAAGAAGAGTTAAATCAATTTGAAAGGACTGAGAGTTGGAAATTAATCCCTAAACCTAAAGATCATCTTGTGTTTGAAAAAATAGATGATCAAAGAAATATAACAAGAAACAAATGTGGATTATTAGCACAACTGTATACACAAGAAGAAAGAGATGATTGTGATGATATCTTTCTGCATAGCTCAACCACCAAGTTTTTAAGATCATGATTATCCAAATCATGTCTTTAAACTTAAAAAGGCTTTTCATGGGTTTAAACAAACTCCTAGATCTTGGCATGAGTGATTAATCAACTTCTTACTTGACTACAGCTTCTCAAGAGGAAAAGTGACACTACCATGTTCATTAAAGAACAAGGAAGTAGACATTTACTTGTACAAATTGATGTTGATAATATTATCTTTGGCGCTACTAATAATTTATTGTGTAAGCATTTTGCTAAGCTTATAAAAGGTAAATTTGAGATGAACATGATAAGTGAGCTCACTATTTCTTTGGACTTTAAATTAAGCAAACCAAAGGAGTGTATATCTCTCAAACTAAGTACACCAAATACATTTTAAAGATGAGGATAGTTACAGGTTGGAAATTTCAAGATTTGACTAGCCTTCAAATAATGACAGGAATGAATATTCCCCTATGATTAATCAAGTTTTTTTTTTGCAAATTTATAATTGAAGTTGAATGGGAACAATATTTCTTCCATTCACTCATTTGCCAATGGAGTCTGTGTGAATTGGACTATTTGGAGAATAAATTCTTTGTTGGGGCCAAATGAGGGGGTAATAATCTTCAAAACTGCTCGGTGAGATGTGAAAAAGTTAAGAGTAGCTGAGGATGAGGTGAAAAGTTTTTCTTGATTTCTACCATCAAAATTCCTGAACTTGATACATTTGCCTTACCGTGTTTTCATCAAAATAATCACATATTGTTATGTGGCAAATTCGTTATGCTGCCTAGTAATTTGGTTTTTTCACATTGTTTAAAAGTCAGTTAAGCAAGAGAAGATAAACTTTGATTCCGTGTTCATGGACATGGTTATAGAAGCTGCCAACAAGCCTACAAAAGTCCTTTCCTTTGTAAATCTCATCCAACACATGCTTAAGATGAACGGTGTAGATGTAGATATATACAATGACATGGAGGCTCCTGACAAGGATGTGCTTAACGTGCGAAATGTGTCTCAAATAAGTAAGGGCAGTATGTGACGTGACAGGGCTCAAGGTCCACGTAAAGAGCCTAAAGTGGATGCACCACTTGAGGTGGAAGAACCTATGCCTGTTCAAGAGCCTCAGCCCATTCTCGAGCGAACACCTGAACCTAACCCTACACCATGCTCCCATGAAAATAAGGGCGATGCGCCTATGACTGAAGGCTCTAATGAAAAGTTCAATACCGGGTAAGAAATAGATGGCCTCAAGTTTCACATTAGAGATTTGAGGGAGAGACAAATAAAAGAAGCTATTCATGTTGACATACTTGAAAAGGAAGTGGGAATGCTCATAACTGAGCTTCAAGAGCAGAAAACAAAATACCAAAAGAATAAATTTAATATCAACGACGGCTATCTCTGGCCTATATTTTGCATCCGAGGAAGAGTCTTAGTCATTCCCATTCCATCTCCCTTAGATCCATTATATAAATGTTTTATTTTAGCTTTTAAATTCACCAACTTCGTTAAACTAATGTAGGGATATCATTGCTTTTTTCTATATGATTGCTTTCTCTTACATTAAGATGTGCTCTGTATTGGTTATATGTCACTATTATTTGGACAAAATGTATGTCTTCGGTCTCTTTTTGATGTTTTAGAAAAGGGGAGAAAATGTGTGAGCGATGGGTATTGCATCTTTGATTGATATTGAAGTTTGATGTTTGGAGGTGAACTGTGAAAATTGCCTTTCGTTGGTTTCAGGGAGAATCTTGAATATGGAGAATAAATGAATATTTTATAGTGATTTGGTTGGCCCTAAACTGACGTTTGGAAAGTATGAACTCAGGAGGAGTTTTACTAAGTCAAGAGAACTTTTCGACACTTTGTTAAGGGAATTTTGAAAATGAATTTTGAAAGTTTGCAAATATAGTATTGCTTTGAAATCATCAAAAAGGGAGAGATTGTTGTGTTATAAGTATATTTTCATGATTTACATGAGATAAATTTATAAAAGATTTCAAGCAATTTGCAAAACAAAAAATCAAGTTTTCAGTATAGCCAGGACCGAACTTAGAATGGTCTGGACCAAATGTTTAGTAAGCTTCAATATATAGTCACCGAACTCAAAACAGATTTGGCCGAATGTTCAGTCAAACTTCATAAATGTTTTTGTCCAACTCAGCAAGCCGCACCATCAAATTCAAGTTTTGCATTTAGCAACTGAAGTCACCAAACGCAAAAGCGACCATCTCTGAACATTCGGGCAAGTAAACTCAAAATTCAAAATTAGTCAAAAATCTAAACTCAAGACGAAACTCAAAAGTATGAGCTCGCCATTTAGAGTCATTGAGTGTTCGTTGATGAGTTCCGTGACAAAACAAATAGTTTTAGGAGAAGACAATAAACTCAGAACCAAACTCAGAAGTGAGTTTTGCGAAATTCACCAAACGTTCGATGTGAGTTCGGCGACTTGAAAATTAATTCGTTATGACACGATAATCAAACTACAAAAGATTATATCTCTCTCCTATCCATCTCATATTGATTGCTCATTTATTATTAACATCTCTAATGCATTTTGAGTGCTTTTTCCACATCCTACATGAATCTAGGTTGCAAATTTTCACCTACAATGGAGAAAAGATTTCTTGAAGAAAATTTGAATTGTGAAAGAGCAATTAATATAAAAATAGAAAGGGAGAAAGATGGAAAAACGAAATTAAAGACCTTTATATATACAAGAATCTTTGTAGAGGTAATCACACACTTTCATCTTCTTCATGCTCTATCATCCATTGGCACTAAAAATATCTTCAAGTATAAAAGTGTCTAAAGCTTATTGAGCTCTTGTTGCATGTTTTTATTATTCTATTGTGAGGGCATCGAAGTCTAACACAAGAGAAACTAAATATGTTTGATATCTTGGTTGTGATTTAGACGTGTTTAATAGTGTCATTTCACTTCTTCATCCAGAACTCATTTGGTGAAAGTTCTTAGGTAGAACTTCGTTAAAATTGTGAAGAAGTAATTAGAAAAGCTCTAAGACTCTTGCTCGTAGTTGTTGTAGTTGTAGATGTTGCACAAACTATCTGTGCAATAGAATTAAGAAGTATCGAGTCACTCTAAATTGTGTGTCTACATTCATTATTCTCCATATTATTCTTTTTTATTTTAGAGAGTATTATAGTTGGTGTGACATAATCTAGAAAAACCTTAAAAATTTCGGCTCTATTCACTCCTCTAGAGTGTTCTTCACGGAGCTAACAGTATTCCAGTTCAACACCTTACTCAAGTTGGGTGGGTTGATCTCAAAAACCTTTGACAAAAAAATAGATCTACTATTTTCCTTGAGATTTTTGTGTCTTTCTTCTTTCAAGGACAAGATGTGTTTAATAGGTTATAGTAAGCACCTAATGGAAGATAAGTTAATAGCTTTTTCTGTAGATTCAAATTTTAGCTTATCTCAATAACCAAGACATAAATCGATTCCACATAAATTTGAATTGGCCCATTCTAGTAGAAGACTAGGATTGAAATCTGTTAACCATATCCGTGCCAAATTTGATTCATTTTAAAATTGTGTAATTATCTCCCACATAAAAATTATAAATATAGTTTTATTAGAAACAAATTATGGACTAATTTTATTTTATAAACGAAGAAATTCTTTAAGCTTCCACATAGCTTATTTGAAGGGATGGATTAGAAGACCCATCGGTCAGGTTTAACTCAATCAACACTTACAAATGTTTTTAAAAATTGTTGTTGTACCCAAATATGGAATGTGAATTTTGCATAACTATTAATAAGCATCATATAAATAATGTTGTTGTCCAACTCATTGACCAAAAATTGAACCGCACGTCTAATGAATCACGCAAAAAATATTTTACGTATATATCAATTAAATAATTTTTGGAATTAACAGCATAGACAAAAGGTGTCAATTATGTTGATTAGTCACTACAGAAATAATCACCTCA
Organism: Eustoma russellianum; assembly: GCA_036186865.1. NCBI lineage: Eukaryota > Viridiplantae > Streptophyta > Magnoliopsida > Gentianales > Gentianaceae > Eustoma > Eustoma russellianum. The sequence continues at coordinate 34,752,496 of AP025044.1, forward strand.
TATCAGTCCTATTTAGAAGGAACAAATTATACTAGCACATGCAGTAGAAACTCAATTTTTTCTTATAGTAAAGACAGATCTACTAAATCCAAGTACTACAATTTCACCAATGATGTGTCCACTTGCATCTGAATAAAAACCCACTATTCAGTCTTCTGTATGAGCCATACTCTATATGTCCAATTGTCTAAGTTGTAGACACAAGATACCAGGTTATTGATCATACAAAATAATCAAAGGAAATTGCTCAACGTTTCTCATTAAAATAAATCATTATACACTAAAAACTAAATCTAAGAATGGCTTTTAATATATTCCTAAAAATCTCCAACTTAGGCTTAAATTTATGCCGACATACATCTCATCTCAAGTTATCCACATGTCTCTAAAGTACTAATAGGTGGACTATTGAGTAAATGGATTAGCTAGGTTGTTTCTCCATGCAATCTTTGCTGCTACGTTACTTTTTTATACGATGTCTCGTATAAAGTGATGTCCTCACTAAATATTTTACCTTGTGATTAAAATCTTAATAAATCGTGATAAGAAACTTCGCTAAAGGTATGAACTCAACATCCAACACTAAGTTTAAAGGCCATGCACCACAAAAAGAATTTTGTTTACCGACGAAAAATTCACCGACGAACCATGGTTCGTCGGTGTTGCGTCGGTAATTTGCGACGCATTTGCGATACACGCATTTTCGTCGTTAATTGCGACGAAAATACGATGAAAAGCATTGTCGCTAACAAAAAAGTAGTCAGGTTAATACTTGCGTTTCAATTTCGTCGGTGTTTTGTCGGTGGTTCGTCGCTGCTCTGTGTGTTTTATTCGTCGCTATTTAGTTTGTAGCGTTACGTCGCTATATCGTCGCTATTGTGTCGCTAAAATTCCAGAACACGGATAAAATAAATTCGTCAGTGAGTAGGTTCTTGGCGTTGTGTATCGTCGGTTTTTTTGTCGATGAAACCCGCGTGTCGCAAATGTTTTGTTTTACTTTTCGTTTGTATTCCGATTTGTCGTTGTGTCGTCGTAGATTCGTCGAGGATTAAACACGTGTATTAATTAAGGAAAAAGAAAGCGGTGATTGGAAAAAAAAATATTAATTTAATAATAAAAATTTACATTATGAAACGAAAAATTAAAAAAAGAAATCTAAAAGAGAAGCGGAGAGGGGCCATTCACTCTTCGTTATCGGAAGAAAGAGTGGCCGCCACATTCTCTGCGAACTCTTTGAGGAGGCGCTTCAGCTTGTAATATCTGAATTTCAACTTCTGCAGCCTTCTAGTCATGCTGTGCAGTTGCCTCGACCGCTGCTGCATGTTTGCTATCAACATACGGTAGTCGATATCCTGTTCCGGCATTTGTTCTTGAGCATCCTCTCGCGGTAGTGGGCCATACACAGATATGGAACCCTCCCGCTCAACCGATGGTGGTTGAGGAGGAGACCCTTGTGGAGGGGCACTGTTTGCCCCTCCACCACGCCTTGGGGTTCTTCTAAAACGACGCGGCATATTTTGATGTTTTATAACTTTGTATGTGTGTATATGTGCGGATGTTTGGGGTATAAATAGGTAAATTTAGCGACGATATAGCGACGAACTTGCGACAAATTTTTCGACCGTTAACCAAGATGGGAATATGTGCGGGTGTGATGTTTCGTGCGAATTAGCGACGAATTAGCGACGTAATATGTGCGGGCGTGACGGTTCGTTCGAATTAGCGACGAATCAGAACGAACAAGTGCAGGGTCTGTGGGACACGCAGGTGGAGAACGAACAAAAGAAACCGGAACGTGCCAAGAAAGCAATTCTACTATTTACCTCTCGCCCCTAGACTGCAGAGGCTCTACGCATCCGGTGCCACAGCTAGCCAGATGAGGTGGCACGCGGAGCACTACACGAAAGACGGTGAGATGTGTCATCCATCTGACGGCGAAGCTTGGAGGACGTTCGATGCGACACATCCGGGTTTTTCGTCGGAGACAAGGAACGTTAGGTTGGGGTTATGCACCGACGGGTTCAACCCGTTCGGACAGTCGGGAGAGCAGTATTCGTCGTGGCCTGTAATCGTGACGCCGTACAATCTACCACTTTGGATGTGCATGAAGAAGCCGTACATGTTCTTGACTCTGATCGCACCGGGGCCTAGGAATCCGAAACAGAAGATCGACCTATACCTGCAGCCATTGATACATGAGCTGAAGTGGTTGTGGGAGTTTGGCATGGAGACGTTCGATGTATCGACCAAACAAAACTTCCAGCTACGCGCTGCGCTGATGTGGACCATCAGCGACTTCCCGGCTTATTCTATGTTGTCGGGGTGGAGCACAGCGGGGAAATACGCTTGCCCTTGCTGCATGAAGCAAGCGAAGACGATGTCCTTGAAACATGGACGTAAGATTTGCTGGTTCGACAGCCATAGGAAGTTCCTGCCCAGACGTCATTTATACAGAAAGAGCGTGACGGCGTTCATGCCTGGCATCGTCGAGAAGGACACGAAGCCCGAGCTTCTTACGGGTGCGGAGGTGTTGGAGGAGATAGACAGTTGTGGATTCGTGGGGGTCGCTGATGATCCGGACGGCAGCCACAACGCATACCTGGCCCGTGTCTGTATCGGGTGGAAGAAGAGAAGCATATTCTGGGAGCTTCCGTATTGGAAGAGCAATATGATCCGACACAACCTGGATGTCATGCACATTGAGAAGAACGTGTTTGACAACATTTTCAATACGGTGCTGAATGTGCCTGGAAAAACGAAAGACAATTTGAAAGCACGACTTGATATGCGCGACCTCAATATGCGACCGGAGCTGCATCCCGTTGGCACATCCTACATGCCGAAGTCCTCTTACACGCTGAATGCGGAGCAGGTCAGTGCGTTGCTAGCGTGGCTGGGGACGGCTAGATTTCCTGACGGCCATGTTTCGAACCTGTCAAAGAACATCGACGTGAATAAACGCGGTTTGCACGGGATGAAGAGCCATGACTGTCACGTGTTCATGCAACGGTTGATGCCCATTGCATTCCCCGAGCTGCTTCCAACCAATGTATGGGAAGCACTTACCGAGATGAGTCTGTTCTGCAGATGTCTTACATCCACGAGACTCAGGGCGGATGATATGTCAAGGCTCGAGGGCGAAATCCCATTGATCATTTGCAAGCTGGAAACTGTATTCCCTCCGGCCTTCTTTGATTCAATGGAACACCTGCCAGTTCATCTACCATACGAGGCACGCGTTGGTGGTCCTGTTCAGTACAGGTGGATGTATCCGTTCGAGAGGTACTCTTATTTATTACGTGACGTTCTTATGTGTCTAAGCACAAGCATTTGAACAGATATTCCCTATATGAACAGATATCTCAGGCATTTGAAGCTGAACATCAAGAACAAGGCGAAAGTCGAGGCCTCGATGTGCAATGCCTACCTGACGGAGGAAGCCTCGACCTTCGTGTCTCATTACTTCGATCCAGATGTCCCGTCGAGGTGCAGAGATGTTCCCCGGAACGACGACGGCATTTCCAGATCCGGTGTCCTCCCGATATTCACATATCCGATCAGATTTCACGGACAGAGAAAGGAAATGATATTGGGGGACAGCGAGCTGAAGATTGCTCATTCTTATGTTCTGCGCAACTGCCGTCAAGTCGACCGCTTCCAGAGGTATAAACGATATCCAATTTTAATTTGTAAATACCTTGCGCTACTCTATCCGTTATATTACAAAGATATACAGGGTACTCATTTGTAATTTGCTTCAGCTTGTTCGTTGATTTATTGCAACACCGTTCACCGGGTATATCGAGCGATGCAATAAACAATGAGTTAGATGCCAAGTTTGCTGATTGGTTCAGGAGGCATGTAAGTTTACATATTTGTCGGTTACGTGTACTTCATGTGATACGCATTTATTGCCCCGGTGATGTATACTTACTTGTCGTTTTACAGGCGAGCAAAGGTCATCTGGCTGACGATGAGTACGGTTACATTCTGACACCAGTAGCCGAGGGTCCATTGAACGGAGTCACGCGCCACGATATGGGTTTTGTCAACGGTTATAGATTCCACACAGTCTCCCATGCCAGCCGAAAATCGTCGGAGAACAGCGGAGTGTGTGTCAAGCGGTATGACAATAGCCCGGATGAGGATGACTTCTACGGCTACCTTACTGACATCATTGAGCTCGAATATCCCGCATTGCCTATAAAGCGGGTGGTGCTATTCAAATGCGAATGGTACGATCCAACTCGGGAAGGTTATCGCGCTGGCACAAAGGTTCACGACCGATATAAGTTGGTAGACATACACCAAGGGCGACGGTACAGAAAGTACGATCCATTCGTTTTGGCTAGTCAAGCGTCCCAGGTGTACTATCTATCGTATCCAACAACGAGGATGAATGCGAGCTCAAAAGACTGGCGAGCCGTGTGCAAAGTGAAATCGAGCAAGTTTGATGTCAGTATACAGCCAGGTTCAGATGGCATGGATGCCGCATTTCAAGAAGAAAACCCGCCCGTTCTGGATACGACACATGTTGAACTGCACAACCTCCCTCTAAATGACCCCAACGGCGGTTTCATCGAAATTCATCTCAACATACAACCGCCTGACAATATTGAAGATGTAGGCGAAGACGAATACGAGGATGAAAAGGACGACGAGTATGTAGATGAAGATGAAAATGAAGATGAAAATGAGGATGAAAATGAAGATGAAAATGAAGATGCGTATGAGGATGCGGATGACAATGAAGATTGAGGTTAGTCAAAATTTTTTATGTACCTCATTAGGCAAAAGTGTGTATGTGTTGATGTACTTATACCCATGTATATACATAATGTGTGTCTGTAAGTACTTTATATTTTGTATTATTTTTTTTTCAATACTGATGGCACCGACGAGTTACCGACGAAACGTGTCGTCGCAAATTTGAAATAACGACGATACATGAAATAGCGACGCCACAGTAATAGCGACGAACTTCCGTCGCTATCTCGTCGCAAAATTTCGAAGTAAAAGCTGAAAACCCTTCTCTTCTTCCCCATTTCTTTCCCCGCAATTTCTTCCCACCCCCCACGGCGAAATCCCCTCTCAGGACCCCCCGGCGAAATCCTCTCTCCTCCCCCGGCGAAATCTCATTTCTTCTCCGGTGACCTCCCTTCTCCGGTTAGTTTTTCTTCCTATTTCGTTTTTAATGATTTTAATTAGTTATATTTCGTTTTATACATATATAAACTACACACGCACACTACATATATATACATTATATATATATAAACACGCACATATACACACACTCGGTGTATTTTATAAAATATATATGTAGATACATACATATATATGTATAAGTGTATAGATCTACATATGTATATACGGATCTACATATATATATGGGTATATATGTATGTATGTATAGATGTATAGATGCATATATATAAACACATGGTTTTGTATAAAAGTGTGTATATATATATATACGGTTTTTGATATATACATATACACGGTTTTATACATATATATATATATATATATATATATATATATATATATATATTTCACTGTTTTGAGGTATATATACATAAATATATATATATATATATATATATATATATATATATACGGTTTTACATTTATATATATATCTCACTGTTTTTTTATAAATATATATATAGATAGATATATATATATATACGGTTTCACATATGTATATATATATAGTTCACTGTTTTTTATGTATATATATATACATATATATATACGGCAGTTATATATATATGTATATACAAAATATATATTTCGGTGTATATATGTATTATATATATATATATATGTATTATATATATATATATATTTCGGTGTATATATGTATTATATATATATGTATATATATATATATATATATTCGGCCATTAAGTAATTTTTGGCTTAATTGACTTTAATTTTATGAATAGTATGTTTCAATATATATAAATGTATATATAAATGATTTATTTATTTTTTGCCCTTAGGCCTTTTATGAAAAAATAACCTTATTATGTAGTACACATGTATATATGTATAATATATATGTTAAGATATGAAAATGAATAAGTTATGGATATTACATACTATTTTGCCTTGCATGTACCGAAAAAGGGCTGTTGGTGACTAGGGTGCGTATGCACCAAAATTGTTGTTAAGGTTGAATTAGTAGAAATGTGGTGTGCTTAGCCAATGAATGATGCATGTACAAACTGTTTTGTAAGATGTTTGCATATGATTTTCGGTATGATACTAGTTCAAGGTGTTTACTAAGCTCGAGAGTTGAAATTGTTGGAAAAGGAATCAAGGAAATCTGCATGTAGCGGTTTTAAGGAAAGAATATTTATGATTTAAGTATCAAGTTCAAGTGATGTATAGTTTGAAGTGTAATTTGATGATGAAGTTTGATTATGTAGTTTGGTTAATCATGTCATGTTGTTGGATTTGGATTTGTCTTTGGAGAGGCCATTAAGGCCGGGAAACCTCCGATAAACGAATAGGCCATGCCGAAATTTTCAAAATTATTAATATCTTGCATTAAATGTATGTAAACACTTGTCATTTTTTGGACATCTTATTTGTCTGGCCAACCAACCCTAAACTCGTTGAATGTGTCTTTTAAATTTTTCACCCTTGCAGATCTGATGGCTAATGAGGGTTTACCGACTCGATCCACCTACCCACCATCTACACATGACATCTCAGGAGTGTTTAATATGTTCCTTTCTCAGCATGAGCAGCTTGGGTCGGTTTCGACCGCAGCTCTTGCTGCGGACGCAGACCTTTTAGGGTCTGCCGAGAGGTCCGCACCCCCCCCCCCGATCTACGTTTTCAAATATATTTCACGCGTTATTTTTCCTAACAACTTCATCTCTTTCAGGTTTGCACCGGACTCGGGCCAGATTTCCGGTTGCATCACTCGGTCCTTCCACCTGAGGCAGGACCCAGCTGGATATGCCTGGTCCCGTGTCACCCCGCAGACACGTAGGTTCTATTGGGATGAGTTTCAGGTATTCAAATTTGATGAATTTCACTTTTTGATACGTAATCGATCATTACTTTTCTAACCACATTTTTACTTTTCCTCCGTATAATAATTGCAGAAGGCGTACAGCTGGACAGCTGACATCGCTCACGATGTGGAGCAGGACTGGCGGCGGAGGGCCACCAAACGCTACAGGGACTTTGTCAACTCGCACAAGACCAAGTGGGAGTGTGACCCCAATTCTGCCAGGCCTGCCTACGTATCCGAGGCCACCTGGGCGGGGTGGATAGAAGGGTGGACGGACCCTGCTACCCAAGCCCGCAGCGCCCGGAACGCGACGAACCAGCGCAGCGGCAATGTACAGGGCCCAGCACCTGCCACACACTCAGGTGGTTCGGTTTCCCACGCCACCACGATACGTTCTATGGTAAGTATTTTAATATTGGATTATTTAGATTCATTGATTTCATTGGATTATTTAGATTCATTGACTTAAGTGGATTATTTACATTCATTGACTTAAGTGGATTATTTATATTCATTGATTTCTTATGTTGCGCTGTTGTTTTTTTGGTATTCGTATATGGTTAATTTAAGTAGTATATGTGTTCATTTGCCTTTTTCTTTTTATTTTTGCTTTGACTTGGGAGAGGCCTTTAAGGCCGGGATACCTCCGATAAACGAATAGGTCATGCCGAAATTTTTAAAATTCTGGATTTCACTAACATATTTTATTTCATTCTTTCAGCACAAGGAGACGGAGGAGTGGCCAGCCTCCTACGATCTCTTCTACAAGACGCATCGGAAGAAAGCCTCCGACAGGACGGAGGACTGGATCACGGCGAAGGCCCGCGACATCAGTGTAAGTAGACTACGATATCATTTGTTTTTTCCATAGTTTGTTTTATTGCTAAACCCTAAACCCTAACAATTCTTAGTCTCATTTCAAGACGAGTACAACATATTACTCGCACATAGGGGAGAAGAGGCCGACAAGAACCGCGCTTATTGGGATGCGGTTCGGACCGTCGACCCTCAGAATAAGAAGAAGAGGGAGGTGTACGGGGTTGGATCAGCAGCACCGCGATTCTTTCCTGAAGTTCTGCATCCAGGTGCTTCCTCTGAGGCCAGCACCTCCGCGCCTTCTACGGCCCCAGAGGATATTTCGCGCCTGGAATCAGAGCATGCGGTGCTGCAGCATGAGGTGGAGACCATCAGGGCGCAGCATGAGGAGAGTGTACGGGCACTGCGGTCGCAGCTGACTCAGACCCAGCAGGAGCTGCAGCAGTCGCTTTAGCAGGCGCTTTAGCAGGCGGTTGAGCATGCGCAGCAGCAGGCGATGCAGGTGCAGCAGGCGACGAACCAGCAAATCTCGCAGCTATCGCATCTCATCATCTCTATCATTTCCAGCTCCTCGCAGCCTCAGCCTCCCCCTTCTGATGGTCACTCTTCTCCGCATGATCCCCCTCCATCTTCCTCTGCATAGTATTTCATTTTTTAATTTTTCGTACAGTCTATTTCATTTATTGTATTGACATATTCTTTGTACTTTTATATTTTATATGACATTTATACGGATTCTATTTCGTTTGTGTTGTTTAATTATACGAACTTCAATACGCAAGTACTGTATTTCTGTATAATATTCGTACAAATGATTTAATATACAAAATAAAATATATTATAAAAATTAAATAATAATAAAAACTATTTAATTAATAATATATTGTATTATTAATAAATTAAAAATATTTAATATTTAATATTAAATTAATATTAATTCTTAAATTAAAAATAGCGACGAACCTGCGACGAAACCGAAATTTCGCAGACCGAAAATAAAAAAATCAAAAATTTAAAAATAGCGACGAAAAGATATACCGACGAAACTTTGCGACGAAATAAAATGTCGCAGAACGGAAATAAAAAAAATAAAAAATTATAAAATAGCGACGAAAAAAATACACCGACGAAAAAACGATGGCAATAACAGGTCGCAGACCTGACAGATTTTCGTCGCAATTATGCGACAAAACACCGACGAGATTTTTTCCGTCCCAATATAGCGACGCTTCACCGACGAAATTCACTTTGCGACAAGCCGTATTACGACCTATTGTTTTTGTCGCTATTTCGTCGCTATATGCCTGTAGCGACGAAATGGCGACGATTTTTGTCTGTCGCTATATGCCTTTTTTTTTGTGGTGATGCAGTCTCATTGGATGCTTCACCGGAAGCCATATATTCAACTTTTATGGTGGAATCAATAACACATCCTTACTTGATATTCTTCTAACAAATGAATCCCATTGGGTGCTTCATTGGAAGCCATATATTCAATTTTTAGATGTAATCAACGACATATTCTTGATTGATATTTCTCCAACAAATGGATCCGTCTCTTAAAGTACACATATACACATATACTTCAATGTGGATATGTCAGATTGGAAATCAGAGTTTGTATACCCCACATTAACAAGATTGTTTGCACCACAAAATCAATTTATAATCCTTCGTCAAGATGAGCCAAATTCCTAAGCAAATAAATGGCTACACCACACAGGTATTGTTGAAGTGGTGAAGGATCAACACATT
>AP025044.1:34762109-34775850 GCA_036186865.1 Eustoma russellianum
CAGGAGAACAGGTGTCGAACACCTTGAAGAAACAATGAAAACTTGCTAAAGATGAAAAGGATAAAAATGGCAAGTGTGCATCACGAGAGCTAGATAGCCATTCTAAGAAATATGATTGGTTGCAAATGGAAGGAATTTCTGAGCTGCGAGCAATTAACACGTGAAGATGCAAGCCAGCAACACACTATGGAAGAAGCGAAGAAGGAAGAAGAAAGAGCGCGGGAAGAATTGTAAAAAGAGTGAAAAAACAAGAATACCTCTGAAGCCTATATTGTATTAGTTGTAACTGATTTCCTTTCTTGTCAATTCATTCTGATGAATTCGTTAGAAGTACAGAAACGGTTTCCCAACTGTGCAAACCTTAGACTTCTTCATCAGATTTTTTGGCAATACATGTTGAATATTCTCTCTACTTTATGTTCTCCATCTTATCTTCCTCTCACTTTGTTTTAATTCGTTGATTGCTTGATTTTATTCAACATGTTGTTAGATTTTCTTCATGGTATTAGAGAGTATATCGAATCATCAATTGATTCTTGATTGATATCTTGTAAATCTTTGTTAAATCTTGGTAATCCGTAAACATTTGATCAATGAGAATAACATCATCATCAACTGCTCCTGGAATTGTTGATCCTACTGAGGATCCTATATATGTGCATCCAAGTGGTTGACCTTCACTTGTCTTGGCCCAGCTATTGCTTGATTCGCATAATTACCATGGATGATGTTGTATTATCAGACGTTCTCTTAAATCCAAGAACAAAATTGGCTTCATGGACGGTATGATTGATAAGCTAGCGCAGAATGATTGTAAGTATTTTAATTGGCTTCATGGACCTTAGACTTCTTCATCATATTTTTTGGCAATACACATTGAATATTCTCTCTACTTTATGTTCTTCATCTTATCTTCCTCTCACTTTGTTTTGATTCGTTGATTGCTTGATTTTATTCAACGTGTTGTTGGATTTTCTTCATGGTATTAGAGAGTATATCGAATCATCAATTGATTCTTCATTGATATCTTGTAAATCTTTGTTAAATCTTGGTAATCCGTAAACATTTGATCAATGAGTATGACATCTTCATCAACTGATCCTGGAATTGTTGATCATACTGAGGATCCTATATATGTGCATCCAAGTGATTCACCTTCACTTGTCTTGGCCCAGCTATTGCTTGATTCGCATACTTACCATGGATGGTGTTGTATTATCAGACATGCTCTTGAATCCAAGAACAAAATTGGCTTCATAGACGGTATGATTGATAACCCAGCACAGAATGATTGTAAGTATTTTAATTGGCTCAAGGCCAACAATATGGTGGTTTCTTGGATTATAAATACTTTTATACCCCCTATTGTCCGAAGTGTTATGTGGATCGATGATGCAATAGACATATGAAATGATTTGAAATTGAGATATGGAAATATTGATGCATTTTGTCTATCAGACTTGCAGGAAGAGTTTTATAGTATTAGACAAGAAACTCTGTCGGTAATAGAATATTACACCAAACTTAAGGTCGTTGGGAGGAACTGACAGTGGTAAGGTCAGTTCCTGCATATAGATGTGGTAGACATAATTGCAACATTTCTTCTCAAGTAACTAAGTTTGTTGAAAATGATTTTGTTATAAAATTCTTAAAAGGTTATCAAATGAGTATGAAGCCGTAAAATCACAAGTGTCGTTAATGAGTCCCTCGCTAGACATAAACACTACCTTTTCCATGGCAGTTAAACACGAGAGGAAAATAGTTCATAGTGGCCATCATAGAAACTTTACTAATAATCCTTCTTCTGCTTTGAGTGTTGGAAATACACATCAGGGTGTAGTTGCTTATAGTCACAGTGGTCCAAGGCCTCAGAGTGTAGGATATGGATTTGCAGGAGTGAGGCCAAGAGGAGGAGGTTTCAGAAAGGGAGGAGTTAATCTGCAAATAATTGGTGTTGATGGTTCAAAGAAGCCTATATGCACCCACTATGGTTGGACTGACCATACAATTGATAGATGCTATAGGCTACATGGGTTTCCACCTGGAGTTAAACCAAAGTGGCAGATAAACTGTGTTGGAGCTGATCAAGAAGGTGATGGTCTGGGTGATTTCAATTACCAGATGGAGTCTAGTTATGCTAAACCAATTGCAGGTTCACAACCTCAACAAGATTCTTTTCCTCAGATGTCACCCATGCTTACACAAGAGCAGTACAATCAATTAATTGGACTGTTGCATGATCACAATAGGAAAGGATCTAAAGACATGTTGGTCCAAGTTGATGCTGATGAAGAGGGACATGCTGTGATGTTAGCTGTACAGCAGGGCCCTTCAGGTAAGATGGCAGGTAATATATCATGTAAGTTTGTTATATACATGGATTTAGACTCAGGTGCCACAGACCATATTTGTTTATTCTCTTACCTTATCTGATTCCTACAGACCTGTCACTAACCTGAAAGTTAAATTGCCTAACAATAAATTAGTTGGAGTTACACACGTTGGCACAGTAACTCTCAACACTCTTCTCACCATTGACAATGTCTTTTTCATACCCTCATTCACCTTCAATATAATAACTCTCAGAAAACTCGCATCAGTGAACAACATGTCACTGTACTTCAGTTCTAACTACTGCATAATCTATGAGTAGAAAACCATGAAGATGATTGGTTCAGCTGAAGTTGTTAGAGAGATGTACCAGTTACATGACAATCCTAGAGCCATTCTAATGATAATGACTCAAGAGTTCAGAACATGAAGGTTAACTCAGTGCTAAGATCATCATCTGAGTCTGGATCAAACTTAAATGACAATCTATGGCATTCAAGATTAGACCATCCTTCTGAAGCCAAAATGAAAGAGATATAGAAGTTAGATTCATCAATAGTGATTCCACATCAGAAATTGTTTTGAACCATTTGCCCCTTAGCCAAACAAAAACGATTACCTTTTCATTTATCCTATGCAGAATGGGATATACTGGTACGGATGATGATGATGATGTAAATATATGGGGTCCATATAAACACCCCGCACTGTTTCATCAAAGATATTTTCTTACTATTAATGATGATTACAATAGATTTTGTTGGTTGCATTTCATGAAAAACAAATCAGAGGCAAGAAGCATTATACAAAATTTATGTGTCTTTGCTAAATTTCAGTTTGACTCAAATGTGAAAATTATGCGTTCTGATAATGGATTGGAATTCAAAATGGATTTATTTTATGCTTCAAATGGAATTATACACCAAATCAGTTGTGTCATACACCACAACAGAATGGTTTAGTAGAAAGAAAGCAACAGCATATCTTGACAGTGGCAAGAGCTCTCAAGTTCAATGCAAGGATGCCTCTAAAGTACTGGGCTTTCTGTGTGCAACACGCAGTCTTCCTCATCGATCTGATTCCATCCCCCATCATTAAACACAAAACACCATATGAGCTCCTATATCATAAGCCTCCTCAGTATCAACACCTCAAGATATTTGGTTGCTTAGCCTTTGTCTTGGATATCGGCTTCACACAGAAAAGTTTGCCCCTAGATCAAGGGCATGTGTTTTTCTTGGACTGTCTTATACCTCAAAAGGATACATTCTTTAGGACTTGTCCACAAAAGAAATGCTCATATCTAGCGATGTTGAGTTCCATGAATATGTTTTCCCTTTAGCCACATATTCTTCACCATCAACCAATACATCTGTACCATATCTGTAGCACCCCGCTCCTGAGCCCTAGCATCGGAAACAGTGCACCCACCGTATCTCGCTAAGGAGAATACAAGGCGTTGAATCAATCTCTTACATGTCAGAAATGACGTAGAAATTTTTTTCGGAAACGTAAATCATAACTTAAATTAAACTAGAATAATTGTTATTACATCACTGAATAAAAAGAAATCTGATAATAAAACAATAAAGAAGTCTGTGAAAATCCCCAAAAGATAACCAAGAATAGTCAGCTGCAGAGTCCCATCGTATCCTAGATGCAGCTCTCAACCAGCCCACCCTGCTATGTCCTTCCCATCCTCAACGAAGATGCGCTCGTAGTCCTCTTCCGGCTCACCTGAGAAGTAGGGGTGAGTGACAGAAATCACCCAGTAGATGCCCGCCTCAAACAAATACAAAACGTACATACCAAAATGATATAACCACATAACACATAAACATGCTATAACATGCATAAGATAAAATAAATACGGTAAGCAAATCACTCCACATAAGATGCGCAAGTACATGATGCATGCTCAATCAACGTGTCACACGCAATGATAATCATGTCATGCAATATGCCCCTAGACCTATATGCAATGCATGATCCTGGGATTGACTGGATGCCTATAGCACGTACACTACAATCCACCCTTACGGATGCCCGTGGCCCGTACCATGATCCACCCCAACTGATGCCCGTGGCCCGTACACCACGATCCACCATAACCGATGCTCATGGCCCGTACACCATGATCCACCATAACCGAGTATCCATGGCCCATACACCATGATCCACCATAACCGAGTACCCATGGCCCGTACACCATGATCCACTCCACTCGAGGTCTGAGACCCGTACATCTCAACCCACTCCAAATGCAAATGCACGTGCCATGAATGCAACAACAAAGTTTCCTGGGGCCCTTACGCCCATCCTCACCAACTTCGGCACTCAACAAAGTCGCCTGGGACCTGTACACCCATCCTCACCATCTCCGGCACTCAATATTTGGTTTAGTAAATTTTACAAATATTGGAAAGTTGTTATTTAGCATCCCCTAATTTTTCTTTAACTTGTATTAATTTTCTAGAATTTTTTACTAATTTTCTCTATTTTTCCCTTATTTAATTCTATTTATTAATAATTATTTTTAATTACTTACATTTACCAAAATTTAGAAATTAAGTGGAAATAATTTAATTTTAACCTTTTATATTTCTGGAATTTATTTAGAATTTTCTAATAATTAAATATATTTTTCTAGATTTTTAAACTAATTTTAATTAATTATTTATTGTTTAATCATTTCAGAAATTAATTTCAGATTTTTTTTTAATTTTTGGTTTGGGCCGGCCTGCTGTCCTGGTCCGGTCCGCTGGCCATTCGGCCCGGTCTGGCAGCCAGGTCCGGTCCATCACAATTTTTTTTTACAATTTCTGGTCTGACCCACTCCTGGCCAGACCAGCCCACCTGAGAACCGGGTCATCCGGGTCAACCGGCCCGCTGACCTGGATTTTATTATTTTTTTAATTTTTTTCTATTTTCTTTTAACCTCAATAAAATCTTCGTTTTAACTCTGATTGACCTCAAACCAGTTGCGTTGGACTCGTTATAACGAGACGCATCTTTTGGAAGTGGACATGTCAGCGCATGTCCGGACGCGCCGTCAGGGCCGCGCGTGGGCCCCACGCGCCCCCTCCTAGAAACGCGTCCGTCAGACCCCTTTTTCAACTTCCAACCAAATCCCAACCTATTCCGGGCTAGATGAACCTATTCTAAGGCCAAAACGCAATTTTAAACAACTATAATTATGAAAATTTCTAATATTTTGGATTAATTTTAGGGTATTTTTAATCTAACAAAATCCTACCACCAAATCCATACACATACACGCATGTAGCAGGCATAAACAAATCATCTCATGCTTTTTCATATAAAACATATGCAAAATTAATATCTTAAACAAATAAAAACAACGAATCACATAAATATATCATCAAAGCATGCATGGATTATACCCGTTTGAGGGGAGGAGGGACACCTACCTCGATTGACGATAACACGAACAAGTTCGACGGATTAAAACTTAGATTTGGGGCCTCGCTTGCCTTCTTCTTCTCTCTCTTTTTCTTTTTTCTTTTTTTTCCCTTATGCGTGTGTGTGGTAGCCGATTTCTTGTGTGTGCACTTGGGGAGAATAGCGGCTGGGTGGGGGGTTTTGTTGTAGTGTTATGCGTGTATATGGATATATATATATGGTGGGGGCAGTTAGGGTAGATTTTAGGTTTCCCATTAGATTTTGGTTTAGGTTTCCTAGTGTAACACTACTTACTATTTAATTTGTATTTATCTCTATCCTTCATTTTATTACTATTCCCCCTTTTTTTCCCTTTTTTCGGCCATAACATCCTACCCACCTTACAAAAAGTTTCGTCCTCGAAACTTGACATATCTTATTAAAAGAAGCTGTGGATATCTCCCTCGCATTTGTTCCTCAAGCTCCCAAGTCGCCTCGCGCTCCGTATGATTGGTCCACTGAACTTTAACATAAGAGATGACCCGGTGTCTCAATGCCTTGTCTTTGCGATACACGATCCTGATAGGAGTCTCCTCATATGTCGTATCCGACCGAATCCTCAACGATGGTGCATCTAGAACATGACTCGGATCCGGAACATATCTCCTCAACAGAGAAACGTGAAACACGCTGTGCACCTGGGCCAAGGCAGGGGGTAACGCCAGTCAGTAGGCCAAGGTACCGACCCTCTCGAGAACCTCGTATGGACAAATGTAGCGAGGCCTCAGCTTACCCTTCAAACCAAATCGTGAAACCCCCTTCGTAGGCGACACCCTCAAGTAAACCTTCTCGCCCACATCGAACTCTAGGGGACGTCGCTTCGAATCAACCTAGCTCTTGCTTCTGTCTTGAGCAATGTTAAGTCTATCACGTATCAACTTCACTTTCTCTCTAGTCTACTCAACCAAATCATGACCGGTAATAACACGCTCACCAACCTTGTCCCAATGAACAGGGGACTTGCACTTACATCCATAGAGCGCCTCAAAGGCTGCCATGCCGATGGCAATGTGGTGGCTGTTGTTGTAGGAAAACTAAATTAACTTGATCATACCATCCCAGTTCCCCTTAAAATCCAATGTGCATGCTCTCAACATGTCCTCTAAAGTCTGAATGGTCCTCTCAGACTGCCCGTCTGTCTGCGGATGAAAAGCAGTACTCAATCGCAGCTCCGTCCCCAACCTTCTCTGACATGCTGACCAAAATCTGGTGGTGAATCTCAGATCACGGTCTGAAACGATGCTGACTGTGACCTCATGAAGACTGACAATGTCATCGATGTACAACGTCACTAACCTCTCCAAGGTCACATCACTCGGCATAGGTAAGAAGTGTGCAGACTTTGTCAATCGATCCACGATCACCCAGATCATGTCGTTGCTATTTTTTTTGTTTTAAGGAGTCATACTACAAAGTCCATCGTCACATGCTCCCACTTCCACTCCGGTATCTTTAATGGCAACATCAAACCTCCCAGCCTCTGATGCTCTGCCTTAACCTGCTGACAAACAAGGCATCTCTCAATGAACTCAGCGATGTGTCTCTTCATACCACCCCCACCAATAATGCTTCTTTAGATCATTATACATCTTTATAGCCCCTGGATGTATTGACAACTTCGAATTATGTGCCTCTCTCAACAATTCCTTCCTTAGATCATCATCATCAGGTACGCACAACCTTCCCTGCTACCAAATACTACCATCATTATATATCTGAAAGCCCTCAATCAGACCGATCATCATCCTCTCTCGTACATCTCTGAGAATCACATCCTCTTTCTGCGCCTCCTTAATCCGCTCAATCAGAGATGGTGTAATGACTAAGGCTGCCAGAACATTAGCAGTGGAGTCAACAATGTCAAGATCAAACTCTGCCATCTCTTTCTCCAATGGTGTATGTCTGGCGTGGTTAGACTTTCTACTTAGGGCACCTGCAACTCGGTTTGCCTTTTCTGGGTGATAACTGATGGTCAGGTCATAATCCTTTAGTAGCTCAAGCCATCTCCTCTGACGCATATTCAACTCTTTCTGTGTGAATAAGTATTTCAAGCTCTCATGATCAGTGAAGACTTCGCACTTTACGCCGTATAGATAATGGCGCCAGATCTTTAACGCAAACACCACCGCTGCTAACTCCAGGTCATGGGTCGGGTAATTTTGCTCATATTGCTTCAACTGTCTCGATGCGTATGCGATAACCCTATCTCCCTGCATTAACATGCATCCTAGCCCATTCTTCGAGGCGTCGCTATAGATGACAAAACCCTTCAGTGTCAGAGGGTTGTGCAAACACTGGTGCAGTCGTCAACCTCCGCTTTAACTCCACAAAGCTTTTCTCATAATCAGAGGTCTATACAAACTTAGCTCCTCTTTTTTTTTAATCATCGACTCATTGGTGCTGCAATACTCGAAAAACCCTCCACAAATTTGCGATAGTAACCAGCAAGGCCAAAAAAGCTGCGTACCACCGTGACATTAGTAGGTCGGGGCCATTCTATGATCGCCTCTATCTTCTTTGGGTCAACAGAGATGCCTTCCTCAGAAATCACGTGGCCTAAGAAGGTCACACTCTTCAACCAAAACTTACACTTGCTAAACTTTGCATACAAGTTCTTCTTCCTGAGAGTCTCCAATCCCCCCCGTAAGTGTTCAACGTGAGTCTCCTCATCAGGCGAATACACCAAACATGTCGTCGATGAACACTACCACGAATCGATCCAACTGCATCCTGAATATTGTATTCATCAATTCCAAAAAGGCCGCTGGTGCATTCATCAGTCCAAAGGACATTATAAAAAACTCGTAGTGCCCATATCTAGTGCGGAACGCCGTCTTTGCTATATCCTCCATCTTAATACCCAACTGATGGTAGCCTGATCAGAGGTCAATCTTCGAGAACACTCTGGCACCCTTCAACTGATCAAATTGATCGTCGATCATAGGTAGTGGGTATTTATTCTTTATCGTGATCTTATTTAGCTCACGATAGTAGATACATAACCTTGTACTGTCGTCCTTCTTTTTCACGAACAACACTGGTGCTCCTCAGGGAGAAACACTAGTCCTAATAAACTTCCTGTCCAGCAACTCCTGCAAATGCTCCTTAAGCTCTTTTAACTCTGCTGGTGCCATCCTGTATGGTGCCTTCGAGATCGGCTCAGCTCCGGGTATGAGGTCAATCTCGAACTCTACCTCCCTACTCAATGGTAAACCTGACATCTCGTTAAGGAAGACATCCTTAAAATTTCGTACCACTGGAATATCCTCAATCGATGGAGTCTCAGCACTGACATTTAAAGCATAAGCAAGAAAACTCTTAGATCCTTTCTTCAATGATCGAAAAGCATGTGCTGCGGTCATGTAGTTCTTCCTGGATGACTTCTTCAACTTGACATCCCCTTGAAAGATGGTTCCTTGCTTATCCTGCGTCTGCGTGCGGACCTGCCTCTGACGAAGGTCAATAGTAGCATGATATCTCGCCAAGAAATCCATGCACAATATAACGTCGAAATCGTGCATTTGGATCAGAATTAGGGTCATAGAAAACTCCAGCTCATTAATCCCCAAGTGACATTTCTTATATTTATAATGGAATACAAGCACCTGGCCGCCGCCGGCTTGAACACGATGAAGGATCTCAAGATGTTCTGATAGAATACTCATGTTCTTGGCGAATCTACTGGCAACAAACGAGTGGTTGGCACCATTATCAAATAGGATGTAGGCTGGGACTTTGCTAATTAACATCTCACCTATAACTACGTCCCCGACCTCTTCTACCTCAGTGTCCGTCATAACATGCACACGAGCGTTGGTCCACCCCTTTACTTTCTATTGCATCTGACTTGATGATGGAGGGGGTGCTTGTGCCGGTGTAGGGCACTCTCTGGAATAGAGTGCTTCTGGTGCTCATCCTTAAACTGGGTCCATGTCAGCGGTGGAGTCAGCCTGCATGTCACACACCGCCACCATTGCTCGGTATCACCCTTTAAGAATGGTACAGCCACATCAATCCTCAGGCCATCCAGAACCTGCATCAACCTCAACTGCTTATACATATTCTCGAGCCAGATCTCTGCTCCTCTGGTCGTGTGGTACCCCTAAACATAGGTATCTGGCAGTTCTGCATCTTCCGATAGAAAAATCAAAGCCCCCTGGGGTGGTGGTGCTGGTGGTGGCTGCTGCTACTGCTGCAGGTGAACCATCTGTATCTGCTGCTGGGCCATCAATGTAGTCAGCGTGGGCAGGGTATCTGCAAGGACCTGAGGAATGGTCCCCTGACCCTGCTGATCATCGCCATCGTGTCCTCCGTTTCCAGCTGGCGGCTCGCGTCGTGGAGGCATTATTCGGAATTTGAGTTCATGAGATGAATACAACTTTGTCGAAAATAAGTTGAAAGGTGGAACGCGGATAAATCGATAATTAGACAAGAAAAGCTCACCATCGGCACACACCTCCCATGACCCGATCATAACTTAGGTCTAAGACCATCGCTTAAGTCTATTTTGTTTATTAGGGGTAAAATTGTAACTTATGTCTAAGTGTTCTAATTAATCCTGCGTTTCCGAGGCAGATATGAAGCCTCGGCTCTTATACCACCTATAGCACCCCGCTCCCGAGCCCTAGCATCGGGAACAGTGCACCCGCCGTATCTCGCTAAGGAGAATACAAGGCGTCGAATCAATCTCTTACATGTCAGAAATGACGTAAAAAAATTTTCGCAGAAACATAAATCATAACTTAAATTAAACTCGAATAATTTTTATTACATCACTGAATAAAAAGAAATCTGATAATAACACAATAAAGAAGTCTGTGAATCCCGAAAAGATAACCAAGAACAGTCAGCTGCAGAGTCCCATCGTATCCTAGATGCAGCTCTCAACCAGCCAACCCTGCTATGTCCTTCCCGTCCTCAACGAAGATGCGCTCGTAGTCCTCTTCTGGCTCACCTGGGAAATAGGGGTGAGTGACAGAAATCACCTAGTAGATGCCCGCCTCAAACAAATACAAAACGTACATACCGAAATGATATAACCACATAACACATAAACATGCTATAACATGCATAAGATAAAATAAATGCGGTAAGCAAAGCACTCCACATAAGATGCGCAAGTACATGATGCATGCTCAATCAACGTGTCACACCCAACTAGAATCATGTCATGCAATATGCCCCTAGACCTATATGCAATGCATGATCCTGGGATTGACTGGATGCCTGTAGCCCGTACATTACAATCCACCCTTACGGATGGCCCTGGCCCGTACACCACGATCCACCCCAACCGATGCCCATGGCCCGTACACCACGATCCACCATAACCGATGCCCATGGCCCGTACACCATGATCCACCATAACCGAGAATCCATGGCTCGTACACCATGATCCACCATAACCGAGTACCCATGGCCCGTACACCATGATCCACTCCACTCGAGCGTCTGAGACCCGTACATCTCAACCCACTCCAAATGCAAATGCACGTGCCATGAATGCAACAACAAAGTCGCCTGGGACCCGTACGCCTATCCTCACCAACTCCGGCACTCAACAAAGTCGCCTGGGGCCCGTACACCCATCCTCACCATCTCCGGCACTCAATATTTGGTTTAGTAAATTTTACAAATATTGGAAATTTAGTAGTAAATTTTACAAATATTGGAAAGTTGTTATTTAGCAACCTCTTATTTTTCCTTAACTTGTATTAATTTTCTAGAATTTTCTACTAATTTTCTCTATTTTTCCCTTATTTAATTCTATTTATTACTAATTATTTTTAATTACTTACATTTACCAAAATTCAGAAATTAAGTGGAAATAATTTAATTTTAACCTTTTATATTTTTTGGAATTTATTTAGAATTTTCTAATAATTAAATATATTTTCGTGGAATTTTAAACTAATTTTAAATAATTATTTATTGTTTAATCATTTCAGAAATTAATTTCAGATTTATTTTTTTTCCCGGTTTGGGCCGGCCTGCTGTCCTGGTCCGGTCCGCTGGCCATCCGGCCCGGTCCGGCAGCCAGGTCCGGTCCATCATATTTTCTTTTTTTTTTTACAATTTCTGGTCCGGCCCACTCCTGGCCAAACCAGTCCACCTGAGAACCGGGTCATCCGGGTCAACCGGCCCGTTGACCTGGATTTTATTATTTTTTTAATTTTTTTATATTTTCTTCTAACCTCAATAAAGTCTTCGTTTTAACTCCGATTGACCTCAAACCAGTTACGTTGGACTCGTTATAACGAGACGCATCTTTGGAAGTGGACACGTTAGCGCGTGTCCGGACGCGCCGTCAGGGCCGTCAGACCCCTTTTTCGACTTCCAACCAAATCCCAACCTACTTTGGGCTAGATAAACCTATTCTAAGGCCAAAACGCAATTTTAAACAACTCTTATTATGAAAATTTCTAATCTTTTGGATTAATTTGAGGGTATTTTTAATCTAATAAAATCCTACCACCAAATCCATATACATGCACGCATGTAGCAGGCATAAACAAATCATCTCATGGTTTTTCATATAAAACATATGAAAATTAATATCTTAAACAAATAAAAACAACGAATCACATAAATATATCATCAAAGCATGCATGGATTATACCCGTTTGAGGGGGGAGAGGCACCTACCTCGATTGACGATAACACGAATAAATTCGACGGATTAAAACTTGGGTTCGGGGCCTCGCTTGCCTTCTTCTTCTCTCTTTTTCTCTTTTCTTTTTTTTTTCTTATGCGTGTGTCTGTGGTAGTCGATTTCTTGTGTGTGCACTTGGGGGAGAATAGCGGCTGGGTGGGGGGTTTTGTTGTATTGTTATGCGTGTATATGGATATATATGGTGGGGGCAGTTAGGGTAGATTTTAGGTTTCCCATTAGATTTTGGTTTAGGTTTCCTAGTGTAACACTACATACTATTTAATTTATATTTATCTCTATCCTTCATTTTATTACTATTCCCCTTTTTTCGGCCGTAACAATATCCTTCATCAGTACCTACACCTTCAATCATACCTGATCATCATCCTTCTGCTACAATGACACCTACCTCAACTGTGCCTGTAAACCAGATAGAACCAGAACCTCATCCTACAAATTCTTCTCCTACAACACCAGACAACCATATAATGACTCCAGCTGTATCATCGCCCTCATCAAGTGACTCTACTCCTGACACATCTATCCACATACCGCACCTCAATCAATCACAGGTATTATATCTTCCTTCCTCTTCCTCATTCCCCTAGACCTGCAAGAATCAGGAAGCCACCTGTCAGATTACAAGATTACTGCTGCAATTCTCAAACATTAACAAACATTCCTAAATCATCTTATCGCACCTCACCCCATTCTCTTCACAAATGTTCTACATAACAAGCCCTGGCACCTCAGTATAAAGCCTATATGTTAAATACTGACATGCATATTGAACCTACTTCTTATCTTGAAGCAGCCAGCTCTCCAGCCTGGCAAGAGGCTATGCAGACTGAGCTAGCTGCTTTAGAAGATAATCACACCTGGACTGTAATGCCCTACATACTGGTAAACATCTCATTGGCTGCAAGTGGGTTTACAAAGTCAAGCACAAATCTAATGGAACAGTAGAGAGATATAAGGCTAGGCTAGTTGCCAAATGATACACCCAACAGTATGGGATAGACTATCAAGACATCTTTTCTCCCGTGGCAAAAATGACTATTGTCAGAGTAGTCTTGGCACTTGCAGCTAACAATAGTTGGTGTCTGCAGCAACCAGACATCAACAATGCCTTTTCACATGAAGATCTCCATGAGGAGATATATATGATGCCACCACTAGGTCTTGCACTCCTCAACCTGACATGATTTGCAAGCTTCAAAAATCCCTATATGGACTGAAACCCGCAAGTAGGGAGTGGAATGCTAAGTTAACAAGGTTCCTGCTGGAAGCTGGCTT
>AP025044.1:34775860-34788499 GCA_036186865.1 Eustoma russellianum
AGGAATGACTATACACTTTTTCTGAAACAAACTCCCAGTTACTTGTTAATTATACTAGTGTATGTGAATGACATAATACATGCTTGTTTAAACAGCAACTTCACACAACCTTCAAGATTAAGGACTTGGGTGTCTATAGGTACTTCTTGGGTATAGAAGTAGCCAGGTCACAGGGAGGCTCTTCATAAATCAAAGGAAATACACTCTGGAGCTACTTGAGCACACTGGATTCTAGGATCAAAACCTTCTAAAAGCCCCATGGACACAAATCTGAAGCTGACCCATGGTGATTCAGACTTATTAACTGAGGTGGCCAGTTACAGAAGCCTGATTGGAAAGGTGATTTACTTAACAAGCACAAGACCTGATATTGCATTTCCTGTACAACAACTAAGCCAGTTCTTAGACTGTCCAACCATCAACCATATGAGAGCTGCACATAGATTACTAAGGTATCTGAAGGGCAATGTTGGATAAAGATTGATATTTCCTGTTGGAAAGCAACTCAGATTAAAGGCATTTGTGGATTTAGATTGGCTGGTTGTTCAGAAACCAGAAGATCCATAACTAGTTATTGTGTATTCCTTGGAGATGCTCTTGTATCATGGAAGGCAAAGAAGCAGAACACGGTGTCAAATTCATCAGCAGAGGCAGAGTATAGAGCTATGGCTAGCTTAACGTCTGAAGTTCAATAGCTATTGTACTTGGCAGCAGACCTGAAGATGGAGAAACAGATGCCTTTGGAAGTATTTTATGACAGCAAGAGTGCAATGCACATTCCAACAAATCCAATTTTTCATGAAAGCATAAAGCACGTTGAGATTGATTGTCACATTACAAGGTACAAAGTACAAGAAGGTGTCGTCAAGCTAATGCCAGTGAGAACAGAGTTCAAATTAGCGGATGTATTTACAAAGGCCCTGGATGTGAGGAGATTAGAAGGGATGATCAAGGCTTTTGGGATGTGCAACATTTACTCCAAGAAAAGCTTGAAGGGGGGTGTTGAAGTGGTGAAGGATCAACCCGTTGAAGGCAGGAGAACATGTGTCGAACACCTTGAAGAAATAGTGAAAACTTGCTAAAGATGAAAAGGATGAAAATTACAAGTGTGCATCACGAGAGCTAGATAGCCATTCTAAGCAATATGATTGGTTGCAAATAGAAGGAACTTTAGAGCTGCGAGCAATTAACGGGTGAAGACGCAAGCTAGCAATGCACTGTGGAAGAAGCAAAGAAGAAAGAAAAAAGAGCGCGGGAAGAATTATAAAAAGAGTGAAAAGACAAGAATACCCCTGAAGCTTATATTGTATTAGTTGTAACTGATGTCCTTTCTTGTCAATTCATTTTGATGAATTCGTTAGCAGTACAAAAACGGTTTCCCAACTGTGCAAACTTTAGACTTTTGATCAGATTTTTTGGCAATACAAATTGAATATTCTCTCTACTTTGTGTTCTTCATCTTATCTTCCGCTCACTTTGTTTTGATTCATTGATTGCTTGATTTTGTTCCACGTGTTGTTAGATTTTCTTCAGATATACATAAGAAACTTCGCTAAAGATATCAACTCAACATCCAACAGAAAGTCTAAAAGCCATGCAGTCTCATTGGGTGCTTCACTGGAAGCCACAATCTCAGTTTCTATGATGAAATCAGCAACACATCCTTGTTTGATATTCTTCCAACGAATAGCTGTTATGGCCGAGTACTTTTGGAAAAAAGTAATACAAATATTAATTGTTATTTAAAATTTAAATAGGAGGATAAGTATGTGATTAGATATAGGTTAGGAATCTTAATCTAACCAACTAGGAATATACCTTTTATACATATCCTCTAATTTCCTATTTAAATAACATAAACTATTAACCCTACCCCCATTGTCACATTTCAGCCGTTTCCCATACAAAAAAGACAGAATTGTGCATCTTTGGCCCCTTTCTGCCGCCTTCAGCGTCCCCAGCCGACCTCCTTTTCTTAGCAACAATCAAACAAAGGAAAAGAAAGGAATTCTGCAGCGTATTTGTTTTTCCCCCAACCTTTGGCCAGCAGCAAGCAAATGAAAAAAAAAAGAGATATTCATCCTTTTCTTCTCCCACTATCCAGCCGAGGCACTTAGGAAAGGAAGGAAGAGATTTTTGTCCAAACACCAACCCTAATTCCAATCGTACGATATAGTATGGCAATCGAAGTAAGTAATCTTGCTATACTTGCTATGCAATTGTAAAACCTATGTGTTTATTTTGATATCAAAATTGGATCATGCATAACTATATGTGATTGCATAAATGGATATATATGTATAAATGAATATTGCTGCGAGTACCTGTGTGAATTTATATATGTAAGAAATTGATGTTGGTACGAGGAGGGCTGAAAGAAATTACTTAATTGTTAAGTTGCCTTCCAGCCGAACCCCTGTGAGTATCACCAAATATATAATTTTCAATTACATTTGCCTTACAAACTTTGATAGCTATATAGATGCCGTATGTATACACATGTATATTGATTGTGAAATTTGTTTTTTTTGGATTTCCTTAGATAAGGGCTGATTTATATGTTTTTAAACAGCCTTGAAGCCGGACAAAGATATATGAAAATTGGAAGTTGATTTGTCATAAATATGATGTATATATGAAGTACGGTATGTGTCACATGTATATATAAGTTTATGTATATATACGTGTGTATACGCATAATAAATTGGAAGGAAGTTGTTGTAAATGTGTATGGCCTAAAATTTATTAGATTAACGTGTGGAAGTTTGGGCAGTGGCCATTAAGTATGGCTTGGAATACAATACCTATATGTTATTTTTTTTTGTGGCTATCAGTATAAGCACATGTGTACATATATAGATATATATATATATATATATATATATATATGTTTATATATATGTATGTATGTATGTATATGTATAAACATAGTTTTTGTGAAGGAAAATAAAACAAAAAGATAAAACAAGCTATATGCATGCTGCTAGGCCAAGTCAGCGGCCCTATGTGGTATTAAATTATATGATTAATTGCATGCTTATATATATATAGGATATATAAGTATACAGTAAATGATATATTCTTATATACATATGCGTATGAAGTATAAATTTTGATGTGGGTTTGGAAAGTGGCCGAGAGAGTAGCGTGTAGGTATATATGTGTATATGGGCATGTATGGGCGTGAACATATATACGTGTATGCTTACACGGCTGAGATGGCCCATTTTGATAATTTAGACATACAGAAGCAGAGACTTTTATAGGTATATTATGGTAGCCTTCTTTATGTTCGAACATAGAATAAGAAAGCTATGAATTATTTATTTTAAGTCAGTCAAGTTAACCTTTGTAATTAGATATT
Source organism: Eustoma russellianum (assembly GCA_036186865.1). Lineage (NCBI taxonomy): Eukaryota > Viridiplantae > Streptophyta > Magnoliopsida > Gentianales > Gentianaceae > Eustoma > Eustoma russellianum. The sequence continues at coordinate 34,779,225 of AP025044.1, forward strand.
GATTTTCATACTACAATTGTTTAGATTCGAGCCTAGAGGAGAAGGAAGTTAATTCGTCAAAAAGGTAGGTGCCTCTTCCCCCCTCAAACGGGTATGATTCATGCATGCTTTGATGGTATACTAATGTGTTTAGTGGTTTTTATTTGTTTAAGTTGTAAATTTTGTTTCGTTGTGTTTATTGGTTTAAGTTGTAAATTTTGTATATGTTGGAAAGCATGAGATATATTGTTTATGGCTACTATGTGCTTGTATGTGTGTGAATTTGGTGGTAAGATTGAATTGGAACAAGAAAAACCTAGTAAAAATTGAAAAAAAGGGGGAACTGTTACACTAGGACCTTTAAAAAGATTGTGTTTTGGCCTTAGAATAGGTTTCTATAGACTGGAAATAGGAGAAAATGGGAGTTGAGATCGAAAAAACGAATCACAGCGTGCGTTGCCACTGGTGGAACATCCATTAAATAAATAAATAATTAATTAAATTCAGACAGAGAATAGGCCGGCCAACGGACCGGGTCGGCTAGCCAGCGGGTCGGACCGAAGGCGGCCCATTAACCACTCAAGAAAAAAGTATAGAAAAATATAATTAAATACTAGTAAAATTCAAATAAATTCCAGAAAATATAAAGATTAAAATTAAATTATTTCTACTTAATTTCTAAAGTTTGGTAAATTTAAGAAATTAAAAATAAACAGTAATAAATAGAATTAAATAAGGGAGAAATAGGGAAAATTAGTAGAACATTTTAGAAAATTAATACAAGCTAAGGGAAAATTAATGGTGATAATAAATAACAACTTTCTAATATTCGGAAAATTTACGAACCTAAATTTGAGTGCCGGAGGATGGTGAGGATGGGCCAGGGGCCTCAGGCGATTGTGTTGGTTGCATTCATGGCACGTGAATTGCATGATGGTGGGTCGTGGCGTACGGGTCACGGGCGCTCAGGATGGTGTACGGTGGCGGGGCCAAGTACACTCAGGATGGTGACTGTGGGTGGGTACGACCCACAGCCACTCAGTAGGTCCCGGGATCATGCATTGCATGGCGGAGATATCGGTATTTTGTGTGACATGACTTTGTTGCGTGTGACATGCATAGTAGGACATGCATCACGTAGTTGCGCATTTTTATGTGGAGTGCTTTGCTTACCGCATTTACTTTATCTTATGCATGTTATATCATATTTATGTGCTATGTGGTTATATCATTCGGTATGCATGTTTTGTATTTGTTTGGGGCGGACATCTACTCGGTGATTTTCTGTCACTCACCCCTACTTCCCAGGTGAGCCAGATGAGGACTACGAGCATATCTTCGTTGAGGACGGGACGAACATAGCAGAGTGGGCTGGTTGATAGCTGCAGCTAGGTTACGAGGGGGCTCTTCAGCTGTTTGTGTTTACATATACTTTAGGGATTTTTCACATACTTCTTAGTACTTTTATTATCAGAGTCTTATTCAGTAATGTAAAGACGATTATTGGAGGTTAATTTAAGTTATGATTTACGTTTCCGCGAGAAAAATTTCTACGTCATTTCTGACATGTAAGAGATTGATTCGACGCCTTGTATTCTCCTAAGCGAGATACGGCGGGTGCACTGTTCCTGATGCTAGGGCTCAGGAGCAGGGCGCTATAGGTGGTATCAGAGCCGAGGCTTTAGATCCGCCTCGGAAACGCAGAATTAACTAGCTCACCTAGACATAAGCTACGATCTTTTTATAAAATGACGATTTTACCCCTAATAAACAAAGAAGACTTAAAAGATGATTTTAGAATTAGGTTATGATCGGGTTATGGGAGGTGTCTGCCGATGGTGAGCTTTCTATGTCTAATTACTGTTTTACCTCGTGTCCAACCCTTTTTAACTCGCTATTGACTAATCTGATTTTTTTCATTACGAGAAATGCCTCCGCGACGTGAGTCAGTTAGGAATGGTGGTGAGCACGACCAGAATCAGGGGATCATCCCCAAGCACTTGAAGATGCCATAGTCACCATGACGAACACCCTAACACAGTAGCTCCAGCTGCTGAACTAGCATGCACCGCCTCCACCGCTATCGCAGTTGGACCTGAGATTCTTCGACAAGGAGATACAGAGGAGTGATGGCGCAACACAACTGACACCACCGACCACTTGGATCTAATTTCGGAATAAGTTTTAAAAGTACTACGTGTTAGACTGCGATGTTTCAGAGCATGGCTCCAGATCCACGGCGGAAGCATCGAATTGGGCCATGATCTTAGGAAGTAAGTTACGATTTTACCCTTAAATCACAATCATAGACATAAGTATCGATTTTTAGTCGTAAGAAAGGATTATATATTGGGCATGTGATTTGAATTAAAACGTGACCTTAAATTCTAAGTGATGATCCTGCCCGTAAGTCACGATTTTAGACATAAGCGACGATCTTGATTAAGAGTTGATCTTCGACTTAAGCATTGATTTTAGTCATAAATGCATATTATATGCTAAGTATGATTTGGAAATAAGAGTGATCTTAAACATAAGTTGTGATCTGAACTTCAGGTGTTGATTTAAACATAAGCACTGACCTTAGTTATAAGCTGTGATTATATTCTAAGCATTAAACTTAGCAATAAGCAATGATTCTAGACGTAAGAAATGATGATACCAAGTATCGATTCTAGAAATAAGTGATGACGTTAAACCTATGCGATGATTGGATAAGGGATATGCCACGTATACCTAGGACACTCCATACGACTCTGAATTATTGCCTTACTGAAGTGTTGATTTTAATCTTTTGCGTAATCCCTTAGATCCTACCACAGCAAACTCGTTACCATTATGATAATGAAACGAGTTCATGCCCCTACATTTGACAGTTGTGTCAAAGCGTGACTAGGTTTAAGTTGAGATTGTAGTTCTTAAGAGATGATTTGTAGTCAAATGATAAATACTAAGAAAAGATGTATTAGCGTTATGATCAGTAGAGCTTATGAAGGAATATCGTATATGTGGTTTATAGTTACGATTAAGATGTTGAATTTTAGAGTATCAAACAAGCCGAATATATTAGTCCTATTAGGGATACTGATTGATAGTGATAAGTGAGAAAAAAATATAGTGGAATGACGAATCATTACAAATTTGGGTTAGGTGTTGATTGCTAGTAATGCGTAAGTACTGATACATCGAGTAGGCTTGAATTGAAATAGAGTAAGTATGAACAAGTAATGTGTGCTTTTCAGATGAGATCTAACTAAATTAGAATTAGCGGTTGAAATAGCCAAGTGAAGAAGAGCGGTGGATCAGTGTGGCGCACGGAAGCATGGTGAATTAGAATGTCATAAGTCGATTAATATTTAGTGTATCATACTAAGATTGGACAACTTAAGTGAAAAATTATAAGAAGTGATACATAGAGGGATTTTTCTTTCATTTGACATTAAGGGATAACTTAGAAAATTATACGAAGTATTGGACTATTATTCTTCAAGTAGCCAACCATTTTCTTACAAGCACGTACACCAAGAAACATTATATACTTCAAAAGTATTTCAAAGATTTTTGCTTCTAAATATTTCAGCTTGTTTTTTTTGTAGTCTATTAACTTTAAAAGGTTATAAATTTTTTCCCGAATTCGTGTAGCATCCCAATGGAATTTTGACTACCCTTGAAAAAACAGATATATTAAGAATGTTTTCGAAAAACGATATATTTTCATATCTCTTATATTTCTCAAACTTTTATTTAGCGATATTTATGTTGCTAAAATAATTTTATCTTCCAACTATCGATTTAGCAATCATTTTACCATTAAATGATTTGAAGTTATTTATCTACTTGCAATGAACTTATTTAATTTTGTGAAGAAGAAATAGTTTCAAAATGTATACTTATTGTTTGGAAGAATGGAGATACCTTATTTAAATTGTTTTATGAAACTTTACATTTTTTGAGTTTCCAAATGTTGTATTTCACAAAACAAAACATAACTTTCAAAATATGTATTTCGTTGAAAAGTAAAAGACCTTGTGTTCAAATCGTTTTGTAAAAAAAAGAAATTTTACAATTGTTGTGTCTCAATTGTTCAAAAGTGGTTTACTTGAAATACTTTTACAGAAAAGTATATCATTATTTTCATAAGTAGTTTCAAAATATACATACTTCTTTTATAACAAGGGATATATCGTATTCAACTCGTTTTATAAAACGTAATACTGTTGAGTTTCAACTGTTTTAAAGCGATTTCACCGTGATACTTTTCGCGAACAAGTTATGTCATTTGTTTTATAAGAAGTCATGTGAGACACTGTTTTGCGAAAACAAATGTGTAATCATTTGGTCCTCGTGTTTATAAAAATGGAAAAGAAGAATGTACTTTCAATTAATTAGAACTACATGGATTTTCCTTTCTTTGTTTACCATTTTAAAGAACAATATGTCCATACACATACTTCGCATATTAGGCTGTTGATGATATCTCCAAAAAAGTAAGAGCATGATCATAGAGTTAGTTCATAAGTATAAGAATTGATTTTGAAGACCTAGTTCTATATTAAGGGAAAGTGATAATTAACGAATTGGAGGACTTGATGGATATTTTAGACGGCCATATAACTGAGAGATGAATCATATATGATGAATTCAAGAATACGACATTGTAGAGTGCAAAAAGTTGAATGATACACGTCAGGTGGTATAAGTAGAAGTTCACAAGTATAATTATAGATAATTAAGTTAAAGATTGTAGTACACCTAAGAAATGATTTTAGAAGATTGCTATATCAATGACGATTGCGTTATTGAATCCTAGTATGATAATAATACCCTTATGTTGATCTTGATCTTAAATAAGCGGAGAATAATGGACTCAGAAATTATCCTGTTAGTATACAAGAAATGATTTGGAGGCCGCACCTTGATAAGGAAATGAATGGTTAACGCATCGAAATACGCAATGGGGGTTTAGCATGGTCATTATCTAGGTAAATAAATTATGTAGAACTACACTAAGTCATTGATTACGACATACACAAGTTTCGAGGACGGAACTTATTGTAAGAGGGGAGGAATGTTATGGCCGAGTACTTTTGGAAAAAAGTAATACAAATATTAATTGTTATTTAAAATTTAAATAGGAGGATAAGTATGTGATTAGATATAGGTTAGGAATCTTAATCTAACCAACTAGGAATATACCTTGTATACATATCCTCTAATTTCCTATTTAAATAACATAAACTATTAACCATACCCCCATTATCACATTTCAGCCGTTTCCCATCAAAAAAAGACAGAATTGTGCAGCTTTGGCCCCTTTTCTGCCGCCTTCATCGTCCCCAGCCGACCTCCTTTTCTTTGCAACAATCAAACAAAGGAAAAGAAAGGAATTCTGCAGCGTAATTGTTTTTCCCCCAACCTTTGGCCAGCAGCAAGCAAATGAAAAAAAAAAGAGATATTCATCCTTTTCTTCTCCCACTATCCAGCCGAGGCACTTAGGAAAGGAAGGAAGAGATTTTTGTCCAAACACCAACCCTAATTCCAATGTACGATATAGTATGGCAATCAAAGTAAGTAATCTTGCTATACTTGCTATGCAATTGTAAAACCTATGTGTTTATTTTGATATCAAAATTGGATCATGCATAAGTATATGTGATTGCATAAATGGATATATATGTATAAATGAATATTGCTGCGAGTACCTGTGTGAATTTATATATGTAACAAATTGATGTTGGTACGAGGAGGGCCGAAAGAAATTACTTAATTGTTAAGTTGCCTTCCAGCCGAACCCCTGTGAGTATCACCAAATATATAATTTTCAATTACATTTGCCTTACAAACTTTGATAGCTATATAGATGCCGTATGTATACACATGTATATTGATTGTGAAATTTGTTTTTTTGGATTTCCTTAGAGAAGTGCTGATTTATATGTTTTTAAACAGCCTTGAAGCCGGACAAAGATATATGAAAATTGGAAGTTGATTTGTCATAAATATGATGTATATATGAAGTACGGTATGTGTCACATGTATATATAAGTTTATGTATATATACGTGTGTATACGCATAATAAATTGGAAGGAAGTTGTTGTAAATGTGTATGGCCTAAAATTTAGTAGATTAACGTGTGGAAGTTTGGGCAGTGGCCATTAAGTATGGCTTGGAATACAATACCTATGTGTTATTTTTTTTGTGGCTATCAGTATAAGCACATGTGTACATATATACATATATATATATATATATATATGTATGTATATATGTATGTATGTATATGTATAAACATAGTTTTTGTGAAGGACAATAAAACAAAAAGACAAAACAAGCTATATACATGCTGTTAGGCCAAGTCAGCGGCCCTATGTGGTATTAAATTATATGATTAATTGCATGATTATATATATAGGATATATAAGTATATAGTAAATGATATATTCTTATATACATATGCGTATGAAGTATAAATTTTGATGTGGGTTTGGAAAGTGGCCGAGAGAGTAGCGTGTAGGTATATATGTGTATATGGGCATTTATGGGCATGAACATATATACATGTATGCTTACACGGCTGAGATGACCCATTTTGATAATTTAGACATACAGAAGCAGAGACTTTTATAGGTATATTATGGTAGCCTTCTTTATGTTCGAACATAGAATAAGAAAGCTATGAATTATTTATTTTAAGTCAGTCAAGTTAACCTTTGTAATTAGATATTGATTTTCATACTACAATTGTTTTTTTTGTCGAAAGGAAAGTTTATTATCTTAAAGCCTCACTTATGGCGGAGGAATACCATGGTACAAAATTTAAGTTGCTAAAAACATAGTGAAAATACAAGAAACAAATGATGTCCATCCTCCAATCATATATGATATGTCGCATTAAAACCTTGCCAAGTAAAACCACCCTTGTGGATAAAACCTTGGCGATGGAAAAAGCGTGCATATTTATACGATTGGAAGGAATGGAAATTTTTCATACTACAATTGTTTAGATTCGAGTCTAGAGGAGAAGGAAGTTAATTCGTCAAAAAGGTAGGTGCCTCTTCCCCCCTCAAACGGGTATGATTCATGCATGCTTTGATGGTATACTAATGTGTTTCGTGGTTTTTATTTGTTTAAGTTGTAAATTTTGTTTGGTTTTTTTGATTTGTTTAAGTTGTAAATTTTGTTTCGTTGTGTTTATTGGTTTAAGTTGTAAATTTTGTATATGTTGGAAAGAATGAGATATATTGTTTATGGCTAATATGTGCTTGTATGTGTGTGAATTTGGTGGTAAGATTGAATCGGAACAAAGAAAACCTATTAAAAATTGAAAAAAGGGGGACCTGTTACACTAGGACCTTTAAAAAAGTTGTGTTTTGGCCTTAGAATAGGTTTCTATAGACTGGAAATAGGAGAAAATGGGGGTTGAGATCGAAAAACGAATCACAGCGCGCGTTGCCACTGGTGGAACATCCATTAAATAAATAAATAATTAATTAAATTAAGGCAGAGAACAGGCCGGCCAACAGACCGGGTCGGCTGGCCAGCGGGTCGGACCGAAGGCGGCCCATTAACCACTCAAGAAAAAAGTATAGAAAAATATAATTAAATACCAGTAAAATTCAAATAAATTTCAGAAAATATATAGATTAAAATTAAATTATTTCTACTTAATTTCTAAAGTTTGTAAATTTAAGAAATTATAAATAAACAGTAATAAATAGAATTGAATAAGGGAGAAATAAGGAAAATTAGTAGAACATTTTAGAAAATTAATACAAGCTAAGGGAAAACTAAGGGTGATGATAAATAACAACTTTCTAATATTCAGAAAATTTACGAATCTAAATTTGAGTGCCGGAGGATGGTGAGGATGGGCCAAGGGCCTCAGGCGATTGTGTTGGTTGCATTCATGGCATGTGCATTGCATGATGGTGGGTCGTGGCGTACGGGTCACGGGCGCTCAGGATGGTGTACGGTGGCGGGGCCAAGTACACTCAGGATGGTGACTGTGGGTGGGTACGACCCACAGCCACTCAGTAGGTCCCGGGATCATGCATTGCATGACGGAGATATCGGCATTTTGTGTGACATGACTTTGTTGCGTGTGACATGCATAGTAGGACATGCATCACATAGTTGCGCATTTTTATGTGGAGTGCTTTACTTACCGCATTTACTTTATCTTATGCATATTATATCATATTTATGTGCTATGTGGTTATATCATTCGGTATGCATGTTTTGTATTTTTTTGGGGCGGACATCTACTGGGTGATTTTCTGTCACTCACCCCTACTTCCCAGGTGAGCCGGATGAGGACTACGAGCATATCTTCGTTGAGGACGGGACGGACATAGCAGCGTGGGCTGTTGATAGCTGCAGCTAGGTTACGAGGGGGCTTTTCAGCTGTTTGTGTTTACGTATACTTTGGGGATTTTTCACATACTTCTTAGTACTTTTATTATCAGAGTCTTATTCAGTAATGTAAAGACGATTATTGGAGGTTAATTTAAGTTATGAGTTACGTTTCTGCGAGAAAAATTTCTACGTCATTTCTGACATGTAAGAGATTGATTCGACGCCTTGTGTTCTCCTAAACGAGATACGGTGGGTGCACTGTTCCTGATGCTAGGGTTCGTGAGCAGGGCGCTATAATAGCTCCGTCTCTCAAAGTACACATGCTTCAAAGTGGATGTTCTGGAATTCATGTCCGATTGGAAATCAGAATTTGTAAGCCCCGTATGAACAAGATTGTTTGCACCCTAAACCAATCTATAGTCAGGACAAGCCAAATTCCTAAACGATTACATAATAAAGATGAATTCAACTATTGCAGAGTGATATGCCGAGGTCAAAAGGTTGAAGTCAACGGAAGACCATCCCTATATTCCACTTAAAAGTCATGAGTAAATCGCGTCAATAATTTATTGCAACGATTCATCGAATTTCTGTCGGTAATATCCATCAGCAAACCGGTCAGGACATCATTGTCAACGTTAATTTCAACGAAATATGTTTTGGTAGTGGTCAGGTGGTCATTGGTAACATTCTATCAGAAAGTCAACGATATAATCCGTCAAAGGTCCTACATGAACCTTTCCCAACGTCCTTCTACTCGTCGGTTATGCCCGCTTTTCCGTTACTAAACAAATAAGAAATAAATCTGATTGTCCAAGCCAAGGCTCAAAGTGCCCTAGCATCCATCTTGACTTGGTAATATAGCTAATGTCCAAGCCTATTTCCAAAACCCAAATACCATAGTCGACCCTTCGTTTTCTTTTAAGTCCATCAGATTAAC
>AP025044.1:34794159-34811719 GCA_036186865.1 Eustoma russellianum
AAGAACAATTTCTGAAAGAACCCGTCCACTTTAATTAATAAACAATCTCTCGCTATCACACTCGGTCATAGATGACCAAAGCATTTGTCTAATATGTGTAATACATGAGTCGTTATATCTGACTTGGATGATATAAAATAATTACTAAGTTTTGAAAGGATAATTGACTTTTGTAAGCAATCAAACAATATATTGTAATCACTGTGGGCCACAACAACAAAAGAAATGCGTTTTCGGTGCACTAGACTTCCGCGTTTGCGCATGGTCTGGGGAAGGAACGGATCGCTTTGCGATCTGATGTACGTATCTGTATAAATAAGTTCAGCTGAGGTGTGCCGAGCTGAACTGAAGAAGGCAGACCTGGAGGAAGGTGTGCCGAGCTGAACTAGCCCGACCTGAACGAAGGCCAGAACGAAGTTAGAAAGTGACGAAGTCAGTCAGCCGGACTGACCTGAACAGGAGAGCTGGACTTAGTAGATAAGGATGGAGGAAGGACAAACTGAGCTAAAGAAAATCAGACATGCTGAAGAAGATTAAATGAAGAAGTGCTGAGCCGAGGTGACGAGCTGAAGCACAATCAAGGCAGCGCCGCAACAGGCTGAGCTGTTATACTTAGACATGTAAATATTGTAACTTAGAATAATTTCACTGTACATAGCAGAGATGCATTGGTAACTAGCTGTTACCACATCCGTTGTAGTTTACAGTAGGTTGATAGTGACCACTGTCCAAGTGATAAAAAAGCCGTTAAAAGTAGCTTTCCACCTTTATGAAAGGGAAAACACCTTGTAAATTAAACTTTAACTTGAGTGAATGCAAATTCTTTCAATATTCAACATGGTATTAGAGCTCCTCTAATAAGTACATGCAATTCATACTCTATTTTCTTCATTTTTTAATTTTCTTCAAAATGACTACACCCTTCAGCCCTGCTGAATATACTGAGGCCACTTTCTACTTCTGATCAAGGGAGCAGTGTGTGGTTCTCAACTTACTGATGGTTCCTCGATATATTTAATAGCCACAACATGAACGGAGAGAATTACCTCTCATGATCTCAAGGGTTAGAAATGTATATCACTAGAAAAGGTAAGGAAGAATACTTATATGGGATAGTCCCTGTCCCATCTAAAACTGATACAAACTTTCGACTCTGGAAGTCAGGAAACAGTATGATAATGTCTTGGCTGATACGCTCTATGCAGCCAGACATTTCTGATGATTTTATAATGTACAATACTACAGCAGAAATCTGGGCTGCAGTCAAGGAGATGCATTCTAAACAGGATAACATCTCAGAATTATATGAAGTTGAAGCGCATCTTCATGAGCTGAAACAAGGAACTTTTCCTCTCCACAAATACTATACGCTACTCACCAAGGCGTGGCAGCAAATTGACACTTTTGAAGCACATCAGTGGGCCTGCATCACTGATGCTCCACTCTAAAATGAGATAACAGAAAGAAAGCAGGTCTTTTGTTTCCTGACTAGACTAAACCTAGAATTCGACACAGCACGAAGTCGAATTCTGAGTACAAAATCATTACGGAACTTGAAGCCTGCCTTTGTTGAAATCAAACACGAAGAAAGCCAGAAGAAGGTCATGACTGGAGGATCTACAACTGTGGAATCCTTAGCTCTGCATTCTGAACAGCCAGCAGAAGCATTTGGGCTGGCTCCTAAAAGACACTTTGCCTCTTCTGAGGGTAAAGTATGCAAATACTGCAAAAAGGAAGGCCACATAGTCAATGACTATTGGAAACTTCAAGCGAAGCTGGCCTGAGAAGGAAGACCACCTCTAAAGATCAGCAATGCTCCCTAGAGGCCATCACAAAAACAATTCACTGATGAACACAGTGATGCTCATCAAGTAAGTAGCACATCTCATCCTGGAACAACTTGGCAGAACACAACCCACCTCAACTTAATCCAAGCAACCGATGTTGAGGCATTACAGAAGATCAGATTGCCACCCTAATCAATTTTCTGAATAAACAAGGCGGCCGAGCTGGCCTATACCAGGCAACTGTGGCAGGCTACGTTCAGCAAGCTCCAGCATCTCATGGATTGTTGACTCCGGGGCTACTGATCACATGACCGATAATGGTATCCTTCTAAACTCCTACACTTTACTCTCTGTACCTAAGAAGGAAAAAATTGCAAATGGAATTACCGTAGGAGTAATTGGAATTGGATCTGCTATGATTAACATTAAAATCACACTAAAAAGTGTCCTTCATGTCCATAGTCTAAGTTTCAACGGTCGTCTATTGAAAAAATCACTAGGGATAATAATTTCTTAGCCTACTTCTCATCCACGGAATGTTGCTTTCAGGAAAACAAAGTGGAGGGGATGATTGGCAGTACTAAAAATATAGCAGGCCTCGACCTACTGGAGTCGAAAAACAGAGCATTATAGGGGTGAGCATGGTCCGGTTCGGGTTCTGACGATTCCAAAACTGTGGAAACTAGAAACCATTTAGCATAATATTTTTTGAACCGAACTGGAACTGTGAACCTGCGGAACCGTGGAACTGGAACCGTTTCATACGGTTCGGTTCTAGTTCAGAACCGCGGAACCGGCAAAACAAAAAATAGATTATTATTTAAACTATTAATTATTATTTATATAAAAATATTAATTATTATTTATATAAAAAAGTTTTAATTATTATTTACTCCAGTAGGGCTAACTATTAGTTATTATTTACATGAAGAACTATTAGTTATTATTTATAAAAAATTATTAATTATTATTTAGGTTTTAAACTTTTAATTAGTTTTTTTAAAAAAATATTAATTATTATCTATATGAAAAAAAAGTAAAATATTATTATTTATAAGGTTCGGTTCCGATTCTAGCGGTTTATAGAAATTAAGAACCAAATTGGAACCGTAAACCAGAAATCCGGTTCAGGAACTGAACCGTTAAAGTTATATAGTTCTAGCTCGGTCTAAAACCCATATTTTTGGTTTGGTTTTGGTCTGATTTTAAGGTTTTTGGTTTTTTTTGGTCACCTTGGATGCTCGTCAGCTCAGCCGACCTATCAAGTGACTAAGACTCTTATATTTTGCACCATAGACATCCATGTATAGGGGATATTTTGTTGTGGCATAACAGACTAGGTAATCCCAATTTCTTGTATCTTGAACTATTAATGCCAAGATTATTCAGCTCAGCTGATGTTGAAAAACTTACTTGTGAAACTTGCTAATTGGCCAAACATACTAACCATAATTATCCTGCCAAAGCATATAAGACATCAACAACATTTAATCTAGTCCATTCTGACATGTGGGGACCATCTAGAATAGGTAACATTAACGGTGTTAATAGTCCATAACGTTCGTAGATGATCTCACTTGAGTAACTTGGGTTTACTTATTGAAAAAATAAAAGTCATGTAGGGCAAACAATGATAAGATACATGTCATTCATTAGAAAGCAATTCTGCTGCACCATTAAAACTTTGACATCAGATAATGGAGCTGAGTACTTAGATAAAACAATTCAAAATTTTATGATAGAAAATGGCATACATCAACAAACATCATGTACTTATACCCCCAACAAAATGGTGTAGCTGAGAAGAAAAACATACATCTACTTGAAGTGACTAGATCAATCATGCTTAAAATGAATGTACCCAAATAGTACTAGGGTGATGTCCTTCTTATTGTCACTTAATTAATAAACAGGATGTCATCTAGGACTTTGTCATTTAGAACTCCTAAAGAAATACTTATTAATCAATACTCGGATGCTAATCTACTTACAAAACTGCCACCTAGACTGTTTAGATGCACAACATATGTGCATGCCCAGCCCAGCCCATCCATAGGAGTAAACTGGACCCTAGGTATGTTAAATGCATTTTGCTAGGTTATGCTAACTCAAATAAAGGATACAAATGTTACTACCAAGACAATAGACGAATGTATATAACATTAGATGTTACATTTGATAAAAACTCGTATTTTATAGATCTGTAGAAGAAACAATAGAATTAAGGAGAAATGAATGTAAACCCAGTTTCCTAGTACCAAATATGTCGAGCTCAACTGTTTAGCCGAACTGCACACAACAGCTCGGCTATAGGACACCTTAGCTCGGAACTCCTGAGATTGAACCCAGGATCGATTCTCCTATCACATCAAATGATCGTGAAGATTTGTGATGTAGTAACCAACTTGATACATCTGACCGAACAACTCTGATTGAGGAAGAAGAAAACACCGAATACGACCATAGATGATAGACCAATTGCACTAAGGAAAGGAACCTGTGAGGGCACCAAGTATCCGACTTGCACTAATATCCCATAGAAGAATATATATCCTATAATAAGTTAAATCCAAGCTTTAGAACATTTATGTGATCACTCAATGACAACATTATTCCTAAGGACATAGAGGAAGCACTCATCCGACCTAAGTGGAGACAAGCTGTGTAGGAAGAAATGGATGCCTTAGAAAAAAAAACAACACCTAGGAACTTACTCCCAGCTCAGCTAAGATAAAACCAGTAGGATGTAGATGGGTATTCACTATTAAATATAATAAGGATGGCACAGTGAATAAATATAAGGATAGATTAGTAGCTAAGGGATTCAAGCAGACCTACGGAATAGATTACTTAGAAACATTTGCACCAGTGGCTAAGTTAAATACTATAAGAGTAATTTTTTCTATTGCAGTTAACCTTGACTGGAACTGCACCAAATGGATGTAAAGAACGCTTTTTTAAATGGAGATCTAACTGAAGATGTTTACATGATTATAACACTAGGGTTTAAAAATGAAACTAGTAGAGGTCAATTCTGCAAGTTGAGAAAGTCCTTATATAGACTAAAACAGTCACCTCGGGCATGCTGGAAAACATTTACTCAAACAGTGACTGAGCTAGGATTTAATCAAAAACATAGTGACCACACTGTATTCACTAGAATTTCAGCTGAGGAGGAGCTGACTGTCATTATTGTATATGTAGGCGATATTATAATAACTCGAGGTGATAAACAGGGCATAAAAAATATCAAGACTAAACTATCACAACAATTTGAAATGAAAGATCTAGGAAAATTGAGGTATTTTCTGGGAATGAAAATTGCAGGAAACAAATATGGACTCTATATATCACAACAGAAATATATACTGGACCTTCTCAAAGAAACTGGTTTGCTCGGATGCAGACCAGCCAGTATTTCGATTGAGCCGGGATACTAGCCTAGGGATCAATGGGATCACACCTCAACAAATCAACTAAGTTATCAAAAATAAGTTGGACAACTAATCTACTTTCTCATACTAGGCCTGATATTTGCTACATGGTGAGCTTTGTATCACAGTTTATGCACTGTCCTACTAATGAACATCTCCAAGCTGCATTTAGAATCCTAATGCATCTCAAAGATGCACCAGGACAGGGACTATGTTTCAGGAAGAACTCAGATCAGGCATCCAGATTTACACAAACGTAGACTGGGTTAGATGTAAAACTGATCTACGATCAACAACTGGTTATAGAACATTCGTATGGGGCAACCTGATTACATGACGGAGCAAGAAACAACCAGTAGTATCAAGATGTAGTCCGGCAGCTGCGATGAGAGCACTTGCACTAGGATACAAAGGCATATGGATTAGAAGAGTTCTGGAAGATCTCTATATTCAGCACGTTAAGTCAAAGCACGTAGAAATAGATAGACATTTCATCCATGAAAAAATTGAAGGAAATGAGGTCTGCATACAATACATTCCCATGAAAAATCAGATAGCAGACATCTTAACCAAACCACTCAAAGAAGGTTTTTCAATACTTAATATCCAAGCTTGGTTATAGGAATATATACAACTAAGCTTGATGGAGAGTGTAGAAATAAGTTCATCTGAGGTGTGTCAAGATGAACTGAAGAATGTAGACCTGGACGAAGGTGTGCTAAGCTGAACTAGACCGACCTGGACGAAGGCTAGGACGAAGTTAGGAAGTGACGAAGTCAGTCAGCTGAGATGACATGAACATGAGAGCTGGACTAAGTACAACCATTTGGTTTAAAATATTTGAAACTTCTATTTGTGTTTACTAAAATATCTACACTACCATGTCATATTCATATTATTGTGTCATCTAGCAGATACATATTGATCTGGGGTCTCACTGGAAGCAAACTCTCTGTCTCTTGGGATGAACGTATTGTTTGTCTGCCTCTCACCCTCCTCAGACCCTAACGATAGTTTTCGATGTCGTTGGGACATATTAGGTATGATCGTTGTTGTTGTAATGTGACCAGATTTTCTTCAAAGTTGATGATAATCTTTTATTTCTTTTACCTTTTGGTCCTTTATAGCGTGACGAATGATTTGCGATACTACTTCTAGTTTAAATATTTTCACATGTACACCTATAAGATTTTGATAAAAAGTGTAACTTTTATTCACATTGACAAAAAAGAATTATTTTTATTTGATTCTAAAAAGACAATGGGCCAAAAGGTACAGAAAACGTAGAGATTGCGTACAGGTTTTTGTTCCAGAACAAGTGTAACTGAAAAGCTAATTTGTCTTTGAATTAAAACTAAATTTGCGTTAAACCTTATTCAAAAAATTCTGTAAAAAACGTAATAATTACTTTATTTTCCCTCAAGCCTGTAATATCAGCAGGAGACAGATTACTCAATAAAAGATGTTTTATTCCTTTAGCAAGTCTGAATTAGTCAATATGCACCCTGAACTTACATTCTTACTTCTAGGTTAGGAAAAAAAATATGGAGTGTGTTTTATAAATAGTTATTATCTATACGAGAAAATGTAACTGCAATATACGGTTAGACTATGATTTCGCAAATTGCAAATATACGTGCAGAATACTGAGTGACAAATAAGAATGTTCAAGTGGATCTTGTCTAATATTTGAGTTAATACTATAGAAACTCAAAAAACTTGTGATATAATTAATTCATCTTAACTAGGGCTGTAAATGAACCAAACCGTTCGGTTGTTCGGCTCGTTTGGCTTGAGTTCGAGCTCGAGCTCGGCTCGGATAAAAGGTTAACGAACAGAGCTTGAACATCTTTTTTCTGTTCGAACTCGGTAAGTGGCACCGTTCGTTTAAGTGTTCGACTTGTTAATGTTATTCGTGAGTTAACCGAACCAAGCTTGAACAATTAAATATGTTCGTTTAAATAAACGAACAAGCTCGGCTTGTTCGCTAAGTTAAATGAACAGAGCTTGAACAACGCAATGCTCGGCTCGTTCGGCTCGTTTACAGCCCTAATCTTAACCATAGTCTATTCAACATATTTGGCGAACCTTCCTTCTCGAGATCCAATTTTGGACTTTCAAAAATTATTGAACATTGTTGCAGGAGAGTTGTTAAAGCATTAGTTGTCAAGGCTAACTATTGTCCATGCATGGATTGTAGCCAGTTAGACAAAATCAGATAAGATTGTTGATATCTAATCAAATATTTTTTATTGATTATATTTTATCATGTATAAATGTTGACATCTAATCAAATAGTTCCTAAAAAAACCTAAAAGTATGGATACAAATCATATCATTTATGTATATGATAAAATATAATCGATAAAAAATATTTAATTAGATATCAATAATCTTATCTTGTGGTGATTTACACACAAGGAACCTTAATGTGCCGTGATGGAAGCCCAGAGTGCAAAACTGAAGAATTTCAGCTATGGAATTAGCCGTAGGTATAAACTATTTGTGTTAGAGGCGCAACACAGTTTTGATCAGAACCATCTTATGTACCGTACTTTTGTCTAACATAGCCAATGCAGATCCATCATCGACACCAAAAAAGACAATGAAATAACTAACAATTGTCAATGAAAGTTGTTCGCTGATTGGCTGTCCTCGATAAAACCAATGAAGCGTATTTTCTAGTTTAACTTTCTATCGTCTCCATAACATAGCCCAACTGGTTTCGGATAGAAGTTCTCGAAAGGTTGGTCAGAGGTTCAATTCTTGCCAAAGGTAAGAGAGCCCATTTCCAGCAAGTGCATATTGTGAGAGCTTCCTTGGCCTGTAGGCTTGGCTGCAGTGATAGGGGCTTTGGGTGCCGGATTTACATCCCTACACTACCTTGCAGACTATTGTGTATGGGTGCCGGATTTACATCCCTACACTACCTTGCAGACTACTGTGTATATGACCAAGCTCCTGCTAGCGGGTCGTTGGGTATTTGATTTACATCTCTACATTACCTTTGAAACTGGATGTGACATCACCTTTGAAACTGGATGTGACAGAGACCTTTACTGGTTGGGTTCAACCTTAGTTTAACTTTCTATCACACTTTTCTGTCTTATGAAAAAAAGTTGACTTTTGTTTAAAGAGATTTGTTTTTGTACATGACACAAAATATAAAACATGAAGTTGGATATAAATTCCATCCCAACCGTCCAAGGTTGATTTATTTGGCGGAGATCCCGTTTGTACACAGAAAACATAAGATAACAGCGGTTGAGATCAGAATCAGAAATTGAAGCAAAATATAAGAACTCCAATCACGCGTTAATTTTTTTTGTTTTTAAAAAAAATTACTTATACACATGGCAGCGCATGATTAGAGGCTTTATATTTTACCTTAGTTTTTGCCTCTCCCAAACCCGAATAACACACAAATGGTGCATGACAGGTCACCACAAAAACAAAGGCATATAGCGACATACAAAAATCGTCGCCATTTCGTCGCTACAGTCGTATAGCGACGAAATAGCGACGAAAACAGTAGGTCGTAATACGGCTTGTCGCAAAGTGAATTTCGTCGGTGAAGCGTCGCTATATTGGGACAGAAAAATTTCGTCGGTCTTTCGTCGCACAGTTGCGACGAAAATCTGTCAGGTCTGCGACCTGTTATTGCCGTCGTTTTTTCGTCGGTGTATTTTTTTCGTCGCTATTTTATAATTTTTTATTTTTTTTATTTCCGTTCTGCGACATTTTAATTCGTCGCAAAGTTTCGTCGGTATATTTTTTCGTCGCTATTTTTAAATTTTTGATTTTTTTATTTCCGGTCTGCGACATTTCGGTATAGTCGCAGGTTCGTCGTTATTTTTTAATTTAATAATTATTATTAATTTAATATTAAATAATAAATATTTTTAATTTATAAATAATACAATATATTATTAATTAAATAGTTTTTATTATTATTTAATTTTTATAATATATTTTATTTTGTATATTAAATCATTTGTACGAATATAATACAGAAATACAGTACTTGCGTATTGAAGTTCGTATAATTAACAACACAAACGAAATAGAATCCGTACAAATGTCATATAAAATATAAAAGTACAAAGAATATGTCAATACAATAAATGAAATAGACTGTACGAAAAATCAAAAAATAAAATACTATGCAGAGGAAGATGGAGGGGGATCATGCGGAGAAGAGTGACCATCAGGAGGGGGAGGCTGAGGCTCAGGCTGCGAGGAGCTGGAAATGATAGAGATGATGAGATGCGATAGCTGCGAGATTTGCTGGTTCGTCTGCTGCTGCGCATGCTCAACCGCCTGCTGAAGCGACTGCTACAGCTCCTGCTGGGTCTGAGTCAGCTGCGACCGCAGTGCCTGTACACTCTCCTCATGCTGCGCCCTGATGGTCTCCACCTCATGCTGCAGCGCCGCATGCTCTGATTCCAGGCGCAAAAGATTCTCTGGTGCCATAGAAGGCGCGGAGGTGCTGGCCTCAGAGGAAGCACCTGGATGCAGAACTTCGGGAAAGAATCGCGGCGCTGCTGATCCAACCCCGTACACCTCCCTCTTCTTCTTATTCTGAGGGCCGACGGTCCGAACCGCATCCCAATAAGCGCGGTTCTTGTCGGCCTCTTCTCCCCTATGTGCGAGTAATCTGTTGTACTCGTCCTGAAATGAGAATAAGAATTGTTAGGGTTTAGGGTTTAGCAATAAAACAAACTCAGGAAAAAACAAATGATATCGTAGTCTACTTACACTGATGTCGCAGGCCTTCGCCATGATCCAGTCCTCCGTCCCGTCGGAGGCTTTCTTCCGATGCGTCTTGTAGAAGAGATCGTAGGAGGCTGTCCACTCTCCCGTCTCCTCCTGCTAAAAGAATGAAATAAAATATGTTAGTGAAATCAAGAATTTTAAAATTTTCGGCATGACCTATTCGTTTATCGGAGGTATCCCGGCCTTAAAGGCCTCTCCCAAGTCAAAGCAAAAATAAAAAGAAAAAGGCAAATGAACACATATACTACTTAAATTAACTATATACGAATACCAAAAAAAACAACAGCGCAACATAAGAAATCAATGAATATAAATAATCTACTTAAGTCAATGAATGTAAATAATCCACTTAAGTCAATGAATCTAAATAATCTAATGAAATTAATGAATCTAAATAATCCAATATTAAAATACTTACCATAGAACGCATCGTGGTGGCGTGGGAAACCGAACCACCTGAGTGTGTGGCAGGTGTTGGGCCCTGTACATTGCCGCTGCGCCGGTTCGCCGCGTTCTGGGCGCTGCGGGTTTGGGTAGCAGGGTCCATCCACCCTTCTATCCACCCCGCCCAGGTGGCCTCGGATACGTAGGCAGGCCTGGCAGAATTTGGGTCACGCTCCCACTTGGTCTTGTGCCAGTTGACGAAGTCCCTGTAGCGTTTGGCGGCCCTCTGCCGCCAGGGCCTGCTCCACGTCGTGGGCAATGTCAGCTGGCCAGCTGTACGCCTTCTGCAATTATTATACGGAGGAAAAGTAAAAACGTAGTTAGAAAAGTAATGATCGATTATGTATCAAAAAGTGAAATTCATCAAATTTGAATACCTGAAACTCATCCCAGTAGAACCTACGTGTCTGCGGGGTGACACGGGACCAGGCATATCCAGCTGGGTCCTGCCTCAGGTGGAAGGACCGAGTGATGCAACCGGAAATCTGGCCCGAGTCCGGTGCAAACCTGAAAGAGGTGAAGTTGTTAGAAAAAAATAACGCATGAAATATATTTGAAAAAGTGTTAAAAAAAATAAATCATTACTTACGTATGGGTATCATGTGACCAAGGGAGGGCACGACGCCCTGGTATGACACCCTCGTCCGATGCCGCATCAGACGCCTCTGCAGTCTAGGGGCGAGAGGTAAATAGTAGAATTGCTTTCTTTGCACGTTCCGGTTTCTTTTGTTCGTTCTCCACCTACGTGTCCCACAGACCCTGCACTTGTCTTTATCCTCGTTGATGCCCCAGTATATGACGCACCTCTCTGAACAACAATTGATCTTCTGAACCGGGATTCCCAACGCCTGCAGCTGTTTCTTCGTCGAATAAAAACTGTCGACCATTGTGTTCCCTTTGGGAAGAGATTCCCTCATCAGCTGACACATCTCATCGTACAATCTTTCCGTCATGCGGTGCTCTGTCTTCATGCTCATCATCCGACCGATCATGGACATCTGTGTGTGACTACCGCAACCGGGATACAGCGGCGTGTTGGCGGCGTTCAGCATCTCAAAAAACTGTCTCGCCTGAGGGTTCGGATCTTCCTCCACGAATACACGCGGTTGTTCATCCGGATCCTGCATTTGTAAGTACTGCTCTCCCGTAAATGCACCGGATGCTGCGTCTTGCACCATCTGCATGTATGGGTTGTGAGATCCCTTGCCTATTTCTTCGGCATCAACCTGACCGGTTCCCCCTTCGACGTGTACAGTTGCAGATGTAGACGCCCCCTCATATTCGCCGTGGCAGTACCATGTATGGTAATTGTACACGAAACCTTGTTTCAATAAGTGAACCCTCACGTCAAATGGATGCATATATTTACGGTTCTTGCATTTCTTACACGGACATCTAATCTGCGTTCCACTTTCATTACTCGTCGCAAGATCCATAAATTCTTCGAGACCTTCAACAAATCTAAAACTCCACTCCCTGTTGTTTACTCTCTCGTACATCCACTTTCTATCGCTCCTCCTCGGATCCATTTTCTCGCTATACCTTCAAAATAACAGCAGCTATCTTTTCTCGGTGGTGGAAAACATCAAAATTCCACACAATAAAATATCTTCCTTCTATATTTTCGTTCAAAAGTGATGATTTATGTGTTTGAAATGAGAGAAGAATGGGAGAATAGAAGAAGAAGAAAGATGGTTTTATGGTTCTCAGGCTGCAATATTACCGACGTCTTAGCGACGACCAAGAAACACAAATCCCGGAAACAAACAAATACAAATACCGATGACTTAGCGACGCTCAGCGACGACCAAGAAACACAAATCCCGGAAACAAACAAATACAAATACTGACGATTTAGCGACGCTCAGCGACGACCAAGAAACACAAATACCAACGACTTAGCGACGCTCAGCGACGCCCAACAAACACAAATCCCGGAACGAATTTAGCGACGCTTTACCGACGAACTAGCAACGCACGGCGTCCGCAGTGTCCATTCAGTTCCCAACGGTTACAACGTACCACTCTTCACACCATTCGACGCGTTTCGTCGCTACGGCGTCGCTAATGCGTCGCTATTCCGTAGTGTCCGTTCAGTTCCCAACGTTTACAACGTACGATAATATCTTCATCAGCTGAGCTGATATTATCAACGAATTTAGCGACGCTTTACCCACGAACTAGCGACGCACGACGTCCGCAGTGTCCGTTCAGTTCCCAACGGTTACAACGTACCACTCTTCACATCATTCGACGCGTTTCGTCGCTACGGCGTCGCTAATGCGTAGCTATTCTGCAATGTCCGTTCAGTTCCCAACGGTTACAACATACGATAATATCTTCATCAGCTGAGCTGATATTATCAACGAATTTAGCGACGCTTTACCGACGAACTAGCGACGCACGACGTCTCTTCACACCATTTGATGCGTTTCGTCGCTACGGCGTCGCTAATGCGTCGCTATTCTGCAGTGTCCGTTCAGTACGTTACAACGTGTTTACGTCGCTAATTCGAACGAACCGTCACGCCCGCACACATTACGTCGCTAATTCGTCGCTAATTCGCACGAAGCGTCACACGCGCACATATCGTCGCTAAATTTACCTATTTATACCCCAAACATCCGCACATATACACACATACAAAGCTAAATTCGTCGCTAATTCGCACGTTGCTAAGTTGCAAGTTCGTCGCTATATCGTCGCTAAATTTACCTACTTATACCCCAAACAACCGCACATATACACACATACAAAGTTATAAAACATCAAAATATGCCGCGTCGTTTTAGAAGAACCCCAAGGCGTGGTGGAGGGGCAAACAGTGCCCCGCCACAAGGGCCTCCTCCCCAACCACCATCGGTTGAGCGGGAGGGTTCCATATCTGTGTATGGCTCACTACCGCGAGAGGATGCTCAAGAACAAATGCCGGAACAGGATATCGACTACCGTATGCTGATAGCAAACATGCAGCAGCAGTCGAGGCAACTGCACAGCATGACTAGAAGGCTGCGGAAGTTGAAATTCAGATATTACAAGCTGAAGCGCCTCCTCATAGAGTTCGCAGAGAATGTGGCGGCCACTCTTTCTTCCGATGACGAAGAGTGAACGGCCCCTCTCCGCCTCTCTTTTAGATTTCTTTTTTTAATTTTTCGTTTCATAATGTAAATTTTTATTGTTAAATTATTAAATTTTTGTTCCAATCACCGCTTTCTTTTTCCTTAATTAATACACGTGTTTAATCCTCGACGAATCTGCGACGACACAATTACAAATCGGAATACAAACGAAATGTAAAACAAAACATTTGCGACACGTGGGTTTCATCGACAAAAAAACCGACGATACACAACGCCAAGAACCTACTCACCGACGAATTTATTTTATCCCTGTTCTGGAATTTTAGCGACACAATAGCGACGATATAGCAACGTAACGCTACAAACTACATAGCGACGAATAAAACACACAGAATAGCGACGAACCACCGACAAAACACCGACGAAAGTATTAACCTGACTACTTTTTTTTTAGCGACAATGTTTTTCATCGTATTTTCGTCGCAATTAACGACGAAAATGAGTGTATCGCAAATGCGTCGCAAAGTACCGACGCAACACCGACAAACCGTGGTTCGTCGGTGAATGTTTCGTTGGTAAATGAAATTCTTTTTGTGGTGGGTGTTCCGCCATTGGTTACCTAGGACAACTGTCCAACCTTGATTTTAGCCGGTGGAGATAAAATGACGGCACATAAAACATGTCATAACTGACAATTGTTTTGTGAACGCTGTTTATGCATTAGCTGTCTAGGCAAGCGATAAAGGCAGCTCCAATATTATTTGCCTTAGAGTCTCCTATCTAAGGTGAAATATCACGGGTTGGATATACACAATCATAATCAAGTGTTAGAAACACACGGAAGTTGCTTCTCAATGATTAATAATAAAAATTGTGTCACGCTCTGTCGATCAACTGCTACTTCATAACATAAGAAGCGCAGCCAATTTAGTGAGTCATTTTGCTTTATTATATCATATTCTAAAGCTAAAGAAGAATATGTACTTGATTCCATTAAAAACGGAAATGATGTAATTTCATACCACAAAACATAAACTGAACCTTGAGTGTAGATATTACCAGAAGAGTGGTAAATATTATCATCCCAAAACCCAGTGCTACGCATGGAAGACGTTCTCACAATGTATAGAATATTATGGTGAATAATATAAATAAGATTTATGAAGGTATGAAAATTTTAGAGCAAATGCTTTAATTTATATATCTTGATTATTTTAATATAATATGTTTTGAACAGTTTAAGCAAATGTTTTTAATCTTCCATAATATCGTCTGCTTTAGTTTATATTCTAGAGTTTAGAAATGAATATACACAATAATATGATGAAAAAGACTATCAACCATGATAATTAACATTGGTTTCAATGTATAAACTATATGGACATTATTTTCTTAGAAAAACTTATTGCGTTTTCAGAAAAGCTAATGAGTACAAGTAAATGTACATTCAAATTAAAAGCAATTATAGATTAGGACTTTATTTTATGAGCTGTCTCGAAATGTGGGTGATATATCACATATTTATATGTATTTTTTTGTCTTTTACCACTTGATTGGGATAAGATTTTGGTGTTTATTTGGCTCAATCGACTTAAAAAGTGGATTAGTTTACTACTTTTAGTTTTTGACGGAATATTTGCAAACTATTTATTTTTGCTAAATTAACTAACTATTTTTGAGCTTAATGGATTTGTTCATTTAACGATATTATTTCTATGTTAGTTAGCTAAATAAATATATCTTTAATTTATTTTATCGGATTGGAACTGCTTTGTGTTTGTATTTAATACGTAGATTTTAAGTATTCGACGGAGTTATTTGAAGACTTAGACGATCGAAATACTTAAATAGATTTTATTGTGAAATTAAGGATGAAAGTTACATCTAGATAATTATTGGCTGGTCATTGATTTGGAATCCAAGAGATGGGAAAAGACGATTCAGATTAAAACTTATGAAACTATCCATGTAGCTCAAATCCCATCTTTTATGACAAAAGAATCCCAAAGATAAGAAAAAGGCGGATAATTTTTATATAAAAGGACAACAAGGAGGAGCGAGGGGCCGGCACTGTGTTTTTGCATGTTTCCTGACTTTTCCTCTACCAATTGCTCTCTCCAGCCATGAGATGAAATAAAAAATAAATAGATAAAGACGATAATGAGAACAAAACTATCATATCAAATCATGACAAGTGTAAATAACCTGATCTGTTGTAGTTAACGTTATTTGATCCTCACAAGGGTACAGGTTGCCTAAGGCTCGCATCAGCTGTTCGAAAGTAGATACGCAGATAAATCGGCGCAACCGAGGAGATGCAAGACATCATCTCGATCCATATGAAGATCTCATGAGAGCACCAGCCAGGCTGACCCAGAGGCATCGAAGGCCGGACACCCCAACCACATGCATCACCTAAGTCTTAGCCTTCAGCTCAATCTCACCTATCATCTCGGCATTAGAGCACATCTCAGCCATGCCTCGCAAGTCGGCCATGGACCATGTACCCAAGGGCTCACTAGTGAGCTCAGCACGAGAAGCTCAAGCAGGCCTCTGCTTGCAAGCAGTGTAGTCATTCATCTCGATATGTGGCAATACGTGACGGTCATGCACAAACAGTACATGACACATGTCATCCCCAACAACTCTTCAACATACATTGCTTACCCAAACCGAACAAAAGATGCAGAAATGTCCAACAATGGACCATGTTTAATTCAAACTAGAAAATACGTCACTAGAATGCCACGTAGACATGTTTCTCTAAAATATTCCAACTTGAAAACCTCTAAATATAGAAACACCTGTAAAAGACTTGATCGTCAGAGGGCTTTCCTCAAAGTAAAACTCAACTTGGATTCTATAGGATTTTCACCAAAAACTACCATTTTTTTGATCGACTTTAGTTTAAATGAAGATCCTTTTTTTTTTTGCCATTTTCGCACTTGAAAGTGCGCCTACTAGGCCTCACTCTCATTGACTTTCAATTCAAAGCCCACATAATATCTATCTAAAATGGTAAAAAATGCTCAATATGAATGTGAGGGTTAGGTCTTTGACAAATACTTTAGAGGGGGATAAATAGAGTGTTGGACAATTTTGCGGAATTTTCTTGTTTTTGGCTATCTCCAACTCAAATGAAATTCAAAATCAAAGTAAAGAATGGAAGATGAGAGACAATGAATGAGTACACCTAATATAGAATGGTTTGAATCGTAAATGATTCTACTCCACTAACATTTTGTTTCCAAAGTGGATTTTCAACAACTACTCTTCTTACTATTCTTAATAAGAACAACTACAACAATACTTACACTAACAACTTAGTGTAAGCAATCGAACAACAACTTCTTGCACAATGCAAGCTTGTGCAACTTGAACAACTTCAGCTCTAAGCAAGAACAAATTCTTGCTACCTCACTACTTCAACAAAGTTCTCTCAAAGAACTTTCTCACAGTGGGTTTTAGGAAGTAGTGGGGTTTACACTTTCTTACTAATCTAAACACAAGCAAGAGATCAAATATTTATAGGTCCTCTTGTGTTAGACTTACAATCTCTCAATTCACAACAATAAAGAACAAATAAGAGCTTAATAACCTTTAAGAACTTTTACAAAAATAAGAGAAATTTACAAAAATGAAGATTGAAGATTGAAGAGGATGAAAGTGTATATATGTCTCATCTGAGCTTCTTCTATTTCTAGAAGGTGTAATCCATGTTTTTGGAGCCTCCCCAATTTCTTCAAGTCAATCTCAAGTCTTGAGAATTGGAAAATAGCCTTTAGCCACTCTATGGATTGATTTGATCCTCTAGAGCCACCCTAGAGAATCTTAGACATGGATATAATAGTCAAGGAAGTATGTTTGATGTTAGGGAAAAGTCCACCAGAAATTTGAGCAAGATTCGAAAGAGAAAACACAATGAATCTCCCTTGGATTTTGTTCCAACAGTCATAAAAATTTGAATTCTGGATGACATCGATCAATCGATGTATCTGCATTGGGAGATCGATGTCCTCTAGTGAGGTTCCAGTTTTGA
>AP025044.1:34811729-34845745 GCA_036186865.1 Eustoma russellianum
ATGGGGCTGCGGATTGACTATTTTACCCTTAATTGCATTACTGAATAGAAGTTAGTTAGAAGGGTTTTTTTGTAATTTCAGCATTTCAGTTAAATGTTTTTCTGTTCTTCTTCCTCCCGGTATAAGAGCTTGCTCGTTGCAAGCTTTCCAGAATTATCGAATAAGAAGGAGCGGTTACTCTCCTCATTTTCTCTCCAAATTCTCTCTTTCGCAATGGCAGCTAACTGTTGCTCTTTTTCCTTTCGTTTTGTTTCGTTGATCGCTTGATGATCAGAACATGAGTGTTGAAATGTGCAATTTGTTTGTGTTCTGCTTGTGCTGCCACAATTGAGTGTTTCTTCTAGTTTTTTCACATGGTATCAGAGCCTATCGTCTTCGCTGCTTGATCAATGAACTTTGGCACTTTCATGACTTCAAATCAAAGTTCGCCAGGTAGTTCGAATCAATCTCCTGCTAATGCAGGATCTACTGCGTTGGATCCTTCGGAGGATCCTCTGTACATTCACCCTGGAGATAGCCCCTCCTTGGTGTTGGTTCAACCACTTCTGGATGGAAACAATTATCACGGATGGAGTAGGACGTTTCGCAGAGCATTGGAATCAAAAAATAAAGTTGGATTCATCACAGGTAACATCCTGAAACCTATGGAGACTAGTCGGAAGTTTGCTGCCTGGACCAAGGCGAATAATATGGTAGCCTCATGGATTGTTAATTCTGTTACACCTTCTATTGGTCAAAGTGTGATGTGGTTTGATAATGCGTTAGATATCTGGAATGATTTGAAGCATAGGTATGGTAATGCGGATGTGTTTAGACTGTCTGACTTGCAGGAGCAATTCTATGCTACGAAGCAGGAGGATTGCTCTGTGACGGAATATTACACCAAACTTAAGGTTCTTTGGGAAGAGCTTATGGTGTTGAGAGCAATCCCTAACTGTGCATGTAATAGGTGCACTTGCAACATGTCAAGTCAAATTAACAAGTTTATAGAGGATGATCATGTAATTAGGTTCATAAAAGGTTTGAAAGATGAATATGAACCCGTGAAGTCACAGGTATTACTGTCCAGTCCACTGCCAGACTTGAAAACAACGTTTTCTATGGCAGTAAAGTTGGAGAGAAAGCTGCATTACTGTGGAGGTCGTAATCAATTTTCAAATAATCCGTCTGTTGTACTTAATACTAGTGGCATGTCCAGACAAGGTAACTATGGAGTTAGGCCAGACAGTTCAAACGTTGGGTGGCAGAGGTCTGCTGGGAGAGGTTTTAAGAAGGATTTCCAGAACCAGAGATCTGGTTATAATCCTAAGGCTCCTGTGTGCACCTTTTGTAATATGGTGGGACACACAGTGGACAGATGTTATAGGAAGCATGGCTTCCCTCCAGGATATAAGGGAAAAGGACAGGTGAATTGTGTGGATGGAGAGGCTGGGATGCCTCCAGACACTTCTGTTTGTGGACAGTCTGAGTACGATATTTGCCAGACTAATGATGCTGTGAGTGATAATGTGGCTCCAATGCCTTCACTTACTCAGGAGCAATATGCTCAGCTGATTAACTTGTTGAATGAGCATAAGGACAAAGGAAGCTTGATGAGTTCAAATGCTACGGGGATGGTGAAGAATCAGCCTATGGTTTTGTCAGCTCAGCAAGTGAGCAACTCTGGTAAGTTGAAAGGTAATGTATTGTCTAATGCTTCTAACGTATGGATATTGGATTCTGGTGCCACGGATCATATTTGTTGCTCTCTCTCTCTCTTTGAATCTTATCAGCCTGCTCTTGGTATGTCTGTTAAATTGCCAAACAATCTATCAGTTACAGTTAAACATGTTGGTTCAGTGGCTGTACTTCCTAATCTTACTTTGTATGGGGTTTTGCATATACCTTCCTTCAGTTTTAATCTGTTGTCTCTAAGTAAACTCACTATGACTGGTGACATTGATCTGGTTTTTCACTCTAGCATGTGTTATATTCAGGACCACTTGAACAAGAAGATGATTGGTTCAGCTAGAGTGTCCCAAGGTTTATATCATTTACTTGAACCACCTCAGAATAACATGTCTCCTTCCAAATCCTGGAAAGCGTGTGCAGTGTCTTCCCTCACATCTTTTCTTTGGCACTCCAGACTTGGGCATCAATCATTGCCAAGGCTGAAGCAGATCAGAAAAGGAAATCCATCTGTGGATGCTGCTTTCAACCCTGAATCATGTCCAATCTGTCCCTTATCCAAGCAAAAGAGACTCCCCTTTCCTGTTTCTCAATCTGTTTCTTCGGTTATTTTTTCTCTTCTTCACATTGATATCTGGGGTCCATATAAACACCCCACCATGTACCAGCAACGTTACTTTCTTACCATTGTAGATGACTGTAGCAGATATTGTTGGATATACTTGATGAAAACTAAATCAGAAACTAGAAATGTTATTGAAAGTTTCTGGAATTATGCTCATGTGCAGTTCAATGCAAATATCAAAATTATCAGAACTGACAATGGCAATGAATTCAAAATGGATGCCTTTTTCTCTTCCAAAGGCATCATACACCAAACTACCTGTGTGTACACCCCCCAACAAAATGGAATTGTTGAAAGAAAACACCAGCACATATTGAACGTAGCCCGAGCCTTAAAACTTCAGTCCCATCTTCCCAGCTCTTACTGGGGATTTTGCGTACAGCATGCTGTATATTTGATAAACATAACACCCACTCCCTTGTTAAATCAGAAAACACCCTATGAGGTCCTTTACAGACATGCCCCTTCATATGATTTACTCAAAGTCTTTGGGTGCCTTTGCTATGCTACAGTCACATTACCACACAAGGACAAGTTGAGTCCTAGAGCTAGACAGAGTGTCTTCCTTGGCATGTCTCACAATGTAAAAGGTTACATCCTGCAAGACCTCATTTCCAAAGATGTTTTTATCTCCAGAGACGTCATTTTTAATGAGTCAACCTTTCCTTTCTCTTCTGCCCCATCTCCTTCTTCCCTAATGCCAACACCTAGCTGTGACACTGACCTTCATCCTTCACCCACTGTCACATCTAGGGGGCCTATACATCCAGTCAGTTTTTCAAACACTGAACCAAGTCACTATTTTTCAGCTAACTCCCCAGCTCATCTGCCAAATAATACCCCTTCAGCTAACTCTCCAGCTCATCAGCCAAGTCATACCCCTTCAGCCCAGCAGCCAAATCAGTCGTCATCATCCCAGCAAACTAATCATACATCTTCAGCTCAGCATCTAAATCAATTCTCTCCAGTGAATTCCCAATTACCAAACCAGACATCTTTCCATGAGACTATATCTGACACTTTACCTCATCAGCCAAGTCAATCCTCAACACCAGTGCATATTGATGATGGCAACAGTCATCATCTTGAAACTTCAGAAGTCATCCCCATCAAGTCAATTAATATACAATTGCCTTTAGCCAGACCCTCTAGAGTTAAACGTCCTCCCTCATATCTGCAACAATATCACTGCAGCCAAGTGACCAGTCACGTGTCTCAATCTCCTCATACTTCTCCACATCCTCTTTACAGATATATTTCCTATGATTTGTTGTCACCAAAATTCAAAGCATATGTTTTAAATATTAGTGCACATACAGAGCCTAAAACTTATGCAGAGGCAGCTGGCTGTGTTGAGTGGCAAAAGGCAATGGAGACTGAGTTATCTGCACTACAAGATAACAAAACCTGGACGCTGACTATGCTGCCACCTGGAAAGAAAGCTATTGGATGTAAGTTGGTGTACAAGGTGAAGCATAAGGCTGATGGATCTGTGGAAAGGTATAAGGCCAGGCTAGTGGCAAAAGGCTATACGCAACAGCTGGGTGTGGACTATCAGGACACTTTTTCACCTGTTGCTAAAATGAGTACAGTAAGGATGCTGTTGGCTATGGCAGCAAAGGAAAAATGGCATGTGCATCAATTGGATGTGAACAATGCATTTCTTCATGGGGAGTTGCATGAAGAAATATATATGCAGGCACCTGAGGGGTTGGAGTTGCCACGGGATGGTTTGGTTTGCAAGCTGAACAGGTCTCTCTATGGCTTGAAACAAGCCAGTAGAGAGTGGAATGCTAGATTGACAGCGTTTCTGGAGTCTATGGGGTTTTTGCAGTCTAGAAATGACTACACATTGTTTACAAAGAGATGCAAAGGGTCATTATTGGTGCTTCTGGTTTATGTGGACGATCTGATAATAGCCTGTGAGGACCTGCAAGCAATTGAGGGGATCAAAGGAGCTCTACATAAGGAGTTTAAAATTAAGAATCTGGGGGATTTAAAATTCTTCTTGGGCATTGAAGTTGCTAGATCTCACAGGGGTATGTTGATAAACCAGAGGAAATACACGATAGAGCTATTGGAGGAAACTGGTTTCATGGATTGTAAACCTGCTGTCAGCCCTATGGA
Source organism: Eustoma russellianum (assembly GCA_036186865.1). Taxonomy (NCBI): domain Eukaryota; kingdom Viridiplantae; phylum Streptophyta; class Magnoliopsida; order Gentianales; family Gentianaceae; genus Eustoma; species Eustoma russellianum. The sequence goes on from AP025044.1 coordinate 34,816,150, forward strand.
GATTCACCTTAAGCTGGCTCACAATGATTCAGATCCGTTTGAAGATGTATATACTTACAGGAGGCTCATTGGAAGGCTGATCTATCTCACTATCACTAGACCGGATATCTCCTTCAGTGTACAACAGCTTAGTCAGTTCCTGGACTGTCCGACGGTTAACCATCTGAAGGCTGCACATAGAGTGTTGAGGTATCTCAAAGGAACAGTGGGCCAAGGGCTCTTGTTTCCTAGTAAAGGTGACATGAGGTTAAGAGCCTTTGTGGACTCTGATTGGGCTGGGTGTAGTGAGACTAGGAGGTCCATTTCTGGATATTGTGTGTTCTTAGGAGAAGCTTTGGTATCTTGGAGAGCTAAGAAGCAGACCACAGTTTCACGTTCATCCGCAGAAGCAGAGTATAGAGCTATGGCGTCTGCAGTTTGTGAGGTACAATGGCTGATTTATTTGAGCAAGGATCTGGGCTTGAATTGTCAAGAGCCTGTAGAGATGTTCTGTGATAGTAAAAGTGCTTTGTACATTGCGGAGAATCCAGTATTTCATGAGCGTACTAAGCATATAGAGATTGATTGCCATATTGTTAGGGAGAAAGTTCAAAACAAAATTGTAAAGTTGATGCCCGTAAAAACTCAATTCCAGCTGGCTGATATATTCACCAAGGCTCTAGACAGTAGACGTATGATAGAGTTGATGTTGAAGCTTGGTGTCTGTAACATTTATGGCAAGCAATGCTTGAGGGGGGGTGTTGAAAGTTTGGATCATCTTGAAGGGTTAGGAAGGTCGGACACCAGTGTGAGGAAGAGGTGCGTTGATGATGAAAAATGTGTAGCCAAGGTGGATGAAGGTCTGAATTGATGAATGAGATGCTTAGTTCGCAAGGTGTGATTGATGCTGGAGCAGTTGAACATTTTGGAGGGGAGAATTCTGGATCAAACACCTGGGTGTTTGAAGGTTGGGGGAAAGAGTTGATGAAGAAGAGAAGCAGCAGGCGGGAAACTTGAATGGGGCTGCGGATTGACTATTTTACCCTTAATTGCATTACTGAATAGAAGTTAGTTAGAAGGGTTTTTTTGTAATTTCAGCATTTCAGTTAAATGTTTTTCTGTTCTTCTTCCTCCCGGTATAAGAGGTTGCTCGTTGCAAGCTTTCCAGAATTATCGAATAAGAAGGAGCGGTTACTCTCCTCATTTTCTCTCCAAATTCTCTCTTTCGCAATGGCAGCTAACTGTTGCTCTTTTTCCTTTCGTTTTGTTTCGTTGATCGCTTGATGATCAGAACATGAGTGTTGAAATGTGCAATTTGTTTGTGTTCTGCTTGTGCTGCCACAATTGAGTGTTTCTTCTAGTTTTTTCACACACCCCACAGTCACCATACTGAGTGTGCGTGGCCGCGCCACTGCACACCATCCTGAGTGTCGTGGCCCCGCCACCGTACACCATCCTGAGCGCCCGTGACCTGTACGTCACGACCCACTATCATGCAATGCACGTGCCATGAATGCAAGAACACAATCGCCCGAGGCCCCTGGCCCATCCTCACCATCCTCCGGCACTCAATATTTGGTTTCATAAATTTTACGAATATTGGAAAGTTGTTACTTATCACCACCCTTATTTTTTTTCCTTATCTTGTATTAATTTACTAGAATTTTCTACTAATTCCCCCTATGTTTTCCTTATTTAATTCTATTTATTACTATTTTTTTATTACTTAAATTTACCCAACTTCAGAAATTAAGTGGAAATAATTTAAATTTAACCTTTTATATTTTCTAGAATTTATTTGGATTTGATTGGTATTTAATTATATTTTCTTGGCCTGATCCGTCAGACCCAATACTTTTTTTTTAGATGTTAATGGACCGCCTTCGGTCCGGCCCGCTGGCCAGTCGACCCGGTCCGTTGGCTAGCCTGTTCTCTGCCTTAATTTAATTAATTAATTATTTATTTATTTGATTGGATGTTCCACCAGTGGCAACGCGCGCTGTGATTTGTTTTTTGATCCCAACCCCCATTTTCTCCTATTTCCAGTCTATAGGAACCTATTCTAAGGCCAAAACACAAGTTTTTAAAGGCTCCTATTGTAAAAATTCCCCTTTTGTTTTCCCAATTCTTTAAGGGTATTTTGTTTTCGATTCAATCATACCTCCAATTTCACACACATACACGCACATAGCGGCCATAAACAATATATCTCATGCTTTCCAACATATACAAAATTTACAACTTAAACAAATAAAAACAAAGAAACAAAATTTATAACTTAAACAAATAAAACAACAAAACACATTAGTATACCATCAAAGCATGCATGAATCATACCCGTTTGAGGGGGAAGAGGCACCTACCTTTTTGACGAATTAACTTCCTTCTCCTCTAGGCTCGAATCTAAACAATTGTAGTATAAACATCAATACCTAATAATAAAGTTAATTTGGCTTACTTAAAATAATTAGTTCATAGCTTTATTATTCTATGCTCGAACGTGAAGAAAGTTACTATAGAAGTCTCTACTTCTACATGTCCAACATATCCTCTGGAATCTTCAAAATTTGAACTTGTAAGTTAATTCTTTGTTTGTTAACTTGTCTCTACAAATTCACCTTTGAACCAAAAACTTCTTTATCTTTCGAATTACTCTTATTCTTTCACCACAATTATCCGACCACTTAATATGATACTCTTTTCCTCTAAATCCGAAAATACTATAAATATATCTCCTACCCAAAAATAATTCATATATCTACATATATTCGTAACTCCGAAAACATGCTCTATATATATATACCCGAGACCCATAAAAGAGTTTATTTTTCATAAATTTCATACTAACTTCGAAAATCGAAAGATATTGAGATGTGTACCATATTTAATGAAGAGAGAATCTATACATTTAAAATGCGGAATTTCTAGGAAAATAGAGCTTACATGTACATGATAATAGTGTTGGAAATTTTTAACCGATTGTATAATTAGTTTTATACAAGTCCCAGTGGCAAAATTTATATATATGAAAACCAAACCCAAAATAAAGCATATACCTATAGATATGAAATTGTTTTTGACCGCGACTATACATATGTGCACAAAACCTGAAAATAATATATGAACACATAAATGTAACTTTCAGAAATACACACATGTATACATAATTAATTAAAAGAAACAGTTTAATATATATGCATACAAATATATATATGTTTGTGTACTCTCAAATCCACCCGTATATACCTACTTAATAGTAGTTTTTTTTTTCAAAAACTAAAGACATGTTTACATGTCCTTCCAAAAACTATAACCGAATATATATTAACAAAAAAAAAATCAAAAGTTTTCGTATGACAGCGAAAATTGTTGTTTTCCTTTTTTTTTCTTTTTCCACTTACACACATATCTATATATTTATATTTCTCCAGAACCTGTACTATGCAAATGTCTAAATCTGAAATTCACAGTATCCATTATATATTTATATACTCATAGTGCACCATACGCACATTCATATACCTATCAACCCACAAGCATTTAATTCACAATTTATTCATGAAACCCATATAATGACTTCATAAAATTTGTGGTAGAAATTCTAAGTAGAGGGAATGAATACAAACTTATTCCGATTGTATAATACCGTAGATTGAACTTGGTTTGGATTGTAAGCAAGAAGACCACTCTTTTCCCTCCTGGAGTGTTCGGCAGACTGTGGGTTGGGAGGGTTGGTATAATATTTCTTTTCCCTTTCTCTTGTTGAGGGCGGCAACAGTAAGGGAGGCTAGGGTTTGGAACTCTCTTTTTTTTTGTTATGTAAACTATAGGTGTGTATAAATAGATAATGTAAGGTAATTTGGTTTAGAAAACTTCTTAGTTGGTTAGGATATAAATCTTTAGGAAGTATCCTAATTCAAATCAATTTCAATTAGTTTAGGATAACTCCTATCTTAAGATTTGTATTTTCGTTCTTTATTTTACCTAGCTTTTGTGTATATATTATTTTATATGTGTTTTCTTTTTCTCCTGCCGTTTGCCCTCACGTAACTATGGCACGTATATGTATTATGTTAAATGAAATTTGAGACACAAAATGTTAACTTTTATTTGTTTTTTTTTTTCACTCATTTCATGTTTTACTTTATTTATTTATATTTATTCTCTTACCTTATGCCTAGGCGATGGGGCATAACATTCCTTCCCTTTTACAATAAGTTTCGTCCTCGAAACTTGCGTATTACGTAATCAATGACTTAGTATGGTTATACTTAAGCCATTCACCTAGATAATGACCGAGCTAAATACCATTACGTATGTTGATATGTTAACATTACATCTCCTCGACATTGGACTAATCCTTCAAAATCATTTCTTGTGTACTGACAAGGTAATTTATAAGTCAATTGTTCTCTACTTTTAAAATCATAACCTACTCTTCTTATAAATCTAAGATCAAACTTAGGGGTATTGTCATCATATACTGGGGTTCCATAACACAACCGTCATTTGATATCGTACTTATACCTGCGGTCATATGCAACCCTCTAAACTCAGTTCTTCGGTGTATTACAATCTTTAATTTAATTCTCCAGAATTACAACCTATAAACTTTCATTTATACCACTTGATGTGTATCATTCCACTTATGTACCTGTAATTTACAATTCTGAATTCTTAAACTCATCATATATGATTCTTCTAGTTACATGACCATCTGAAATATCCATTGGTCCTCTAATACACTAATCAACACCCTCTATTATCATAGAATCAAATTATCGAAACCGATTCTTAGTCCTACGAACTAGTTCTACGATCATGCTCTTACTTTTCAGAGGTATTATTAACAACCCAGCGTACGAAGTATATGCCTGAACATATTTTCCTTTGAATTTAAAGAAAAGTAGTTTACATAGCTATAATTTGAACTATATCTTTAATTTTTTTTTAAATAGTATACCTTCTAATTTTGTAAATATAAAACCCAAGGTATTATATATTTGTTTTTGTAACGCTGTGTCACAAACAGCTAATTATAAAACATGGGTATAACTGGTTTGCAGAAGTATTACGGTTAAAACCACTTCAAAACAATTGAGACACAACAATCATAAAATTCCTTTTTTTACAAAACAATTTGAACGCAGCGTCTTTTTTTTTTCCAAAGAAATATATTTTGAAAGACATGTTTTGTTTCGCAAAATACAACAATCAAAAGATCAACAAATGTAAAGCTTTGTAAAACAATTTTTTTGAATACGGTACCTCTCTTTTCTGAAACGAAATATATATATATATATGAAATTATCTCTGGTTCACAAAATTAGATAAGTCCATCGCAAGCAGATAAATAACTTTAAAAGCATTTAATGGTTAAAATAATTGCGATGTCGGTAGTTGAAAAATAAAATTATTTTAGCAAAATAGATATAGCTAAACAAAAATTTGAGAAATAGTATAAGAACTGTATAACCATATCGTTGTTCGAAAAGATCATTGTTTTAAAATATATCAGTTTTGTCATGGGTAGTTGAAATTCCATTTTGTTGCTATACGAATCTGGAAAGAAATATAGCCTTGTAAAGTAGCATACTATATAAAAGAAACTAGTTGAAATATTTATTATCAAAAATCTTTGTAATACCTTTGAAATATAAAATATATTTTGGGTATACGTGTTTATAAGAAAACGTTTAACTACTTGAAAATTAATAGTCTAATACTTCGTATATTTGATTTTTTTCTAAGTCACCCATTAACGTCAAATGAAAATATGCCTATGTACCGTTTCTTATAAATCTTTAACTTGAGTTATCCAATCCTAGCATGACACACTAGATATTGATATTCTAGTTCACCATGCTTCCGTGCGCCACACTGATCCACCGTACTTCTAAACTTAGTTGTTTCAACCGCTAATTCTAATTAGTTAGATCTCACCTGGAAAGCACCTAGTACTTGTTCGTGCTTACTCTAATTCGATTCAAGCCTATTTGACGCATCGGTACTTATGTGTTCCTAGGAACCAACACTTAACCCAAATTTGTAATGATTCGTCATTCCACTGTACTCATTTTGGTAATGCTCGTTTATCACTTACAATCAATATCCCTAACAAGACTAATGTCTTCGGCTTATGTGATACTCTAAAATTCAACATCTTAATCACAACTATAAACCCCTTTGTACGGTGTTCTTTGCTAAACTCTACTGATCATAACGCTAATAAATCGTTACTTAGTCATTATCATTTTACTGCAAATCATCTCTTAAGAACTACGATCCCCACTTAGACCTAGTCGCGTTTCGACACTAATGTCGATGTAGAGGTGTGAACTTGCTTTATTTATCATAATGGTACCAGTTTACAAGGGTCACATCTAAGGAATTATACAGATGATTATAATCAGCACTTAGGTAAGACAAATAATTCAGAGTCTAATGAAGTGCCCTAGGTATACGTGGGCATATCCCTTATCTGATCATCACTTAAGTCTAATGTGATGACTTATTTCCAGAATCAATACTTGGTATCATCATTTCTTCCATCTAAGATTATTTCTTTGCTTAGAATATAATCACAACTTATGACTAAGATCAGTGTTTATTTTCAAATCATCACCTCATGTTCAGATCACCACTTAATTTCTAAAGCTGATATTTCATATTGTCATTCCTTAAGTCTAAAATCGCAACTCGCGGTCAAGGTCATCACTTAACATCCAAAATCACATTTTATTTCCAAATCATACTTGGTATATCTCAATGTTTATGTCTAAAGTTGATGCTTAAGTTGAAGATCAGCTCTTAATCAAGATTGTCGCTTATGTCTAAAATCGTGACTTACGAGTAGGATCATCACTTAATTTCTAAGGTCACGTTTTAATTCCAATTACATGCCCAATATTTAATCATTTCTTGCGACCAAAAATTGATACTTATTTCTAAGGTTGTAACTTAAAGGCAAAATCGTAGCTTAATTTCTAAGATCATAGCCTAAATTTAGGCTTCCGCTGTGGATCTAGAGCCATGCTCTGATACCACCTGTAGCGCCCCGCTCCCGAACCCTAGCATCGGGAACAGTGCACCCACCGTATCTCGCTGAGGAGAATACAAGGCGTCGAATCAATCTCTTACACGTCAGAAATAACGTAGAAATTTTTCTCGCGGAAACATAAATTATAACTTAAATTAAACTCCATTAATCGTCATTACATTACTGAATAAAACTCTGACCACAAAAGTACTAAAGAAGTCTGAGAGAATCCCCAAAAGATAACTACGAAAAATCAGCTGCGAGTTCCCCTCGTATCCTAGCTGCAGATATCAACCAGCCCACTCAGCTATGTCCGTCCCGTCCTCAACAAAGATGTGCTCGTAGTCCTCATCCGGTTCACCTGGGAAGTAGGGGTGAGTGACAGAAATCACCCAGTAGATGCCCGCCTCAAACAAATACAAAACGTACATACCGAAATGATATAGCCACATAGCACATAAACATGATATAACATATAGCACATACATATAAAATAGCATGCACAAGATAAAGTAAATGCAGTAAATAAAGCACTCCATGTAAAATGCGCAAATACGTGATGCATGCTCAATCAACGTGTCACACGCAACAAAGTTATGTCACACAGAATGCCGATATCTATACCGTGGAATGCATGAACCCGGGTCCTACTGAGTGGCTGCAGGTCGTACACCCCACAGTCACCATACTGAGTGTGCTTGGCCGTGCCACTGCACACCATCCTGAGTGTCGTGGCCCCGCCACCGTATACCATCCTGAGCGCCCGTGACCCGTACGTCACGACCCGCCATCATGCAATGCACGTGCCATGAATGCAAGAACACAATCGCCCGAGGCCCCTGGCCCATCCTCACCATCCTCCGGCACTCGATATTTGGTTTCATAAATTTTACGAATATTGGAAAGTTGTTACTTATCACCACCCTTATTTTTTTTCCTTATCTTGTATTAATTTACTAGAATTTTCTACTAATTCCCCCTATGTTTCCCTTATTTAATTCTATTTATTACTATTTTTTTTATTACTTAAATTTACCCAACTTCAGAAATTAAGTGGAAATAATTTAAATTTAACCTTTTATATTTTCTAGAATTTATTTGGATTTGATTGGTATTTAATTATATTTTCCTGGCCTGATCCGTCAGACCCAATACTTTTTTTTTAGATGTTAATGGACCGCCTTCGGTCCGGCCCGCTGGCCAGTCGACCCGGTCCGTTGGCTAGCCTGTTCTCTGCCTTAATTTAATTAATTAATTATTTATTTATTTAATTGGATGTTCCACCAATGGCAACGCGCGCTGTGATTTGTTTTTTGATCCCAACCCCCATTTTCTCCTATTTCCAGTCTATAGGAACCTATTCTAAGGCCAAAACACAAGTTTTTAAAGGCTCCTATTGTAAAAATTCCCCTTTTGTTTTCCCAATTCTTTAAGGGTATTTTGTTTTCGATTCAATCATACCTCCAATTTCACACACATACACGCACATAGCAGCCATAAACAATATATCTCATGCTTTCCAACATATACAAAATTTACAACTTAAACAAATAAAAACAACGAAACCAAATTTATAACTTAAACAAATAAAACAACAAAACACATTAGTATACCATCAAAGCATGCATGAATCATACCCGTTTGAGGGGGAAGAGGCACCTACCTTTTTGACGAATTAACTTCCTTCTCCTCTAGGCTCGAATCTAAACAATTGTAGTATAAACATCAATACCTAATAATAAAGTTAATTTGGCTTACTTAAAATAATTAGTTCATAGCTTTATTATTCTATGCTCGAACGTGAAGAAAGTTACTATAGAAGTCTCTACTTCTACATGTCCAACATATCCTCTGGAATCTTCAAAATTTGAACTTGTAAGTTAATTCTTTGTTTGTTAACTTGTCTCTACAAATTCACCTATGAACCAAAAACTTCTTTATCTTTCGAATTACTCTTATTCTTTCACCACAATTATCCGACCACTTAATATGATACTCTTTTCCTCTAAATCCGAAAATACTATAAATATATCTCCTACCCAAAAATAATTCATATATCTACATATATTCGTAACTCCGAAAACATGCTCTATATATGTATACCCGAGACCCATAAAAGAGTTTATTCTTCATAAATTTCATACTAACTTCGAAAATCGAAAGATATTGAGATGTGTACCATATTTAATGAAGAGAGAATCTATACATTTAAAATGCGGAATTTCTAGGAAAATAGAGCTTACATGTACATGATAATAGTGTTGGAAATTTTTAACCAATTGTATAATTAGTTTTATACAAGTCCCAGTGGCAAAATTTATATATATGAAAACCAAACCCAAAATAAAGCATATACCTATAGATATGAAATTGTTTTTGACCGCGACTATACATATGTGCACAAAACCTGAAAATAATATATGAACACATAAATGTAACTTTCAGAAATACACACATGTATACATAATTAATTAAAAGAAACAGTTTAATATATATGCATACAAATATATATATGTTTGTGTACTCTCAAATTCACCCGTATATACCTACTTAATAGTAGTTTTTTTTTTCAAAAACTAAAGACATGTTTACATGTCCTTCCAAAAACTATAACCGAATATATATTAACAAAAAAAAAATCAAAAGTTTTCGTATGACAGCGAAAATTGTTGTTTTCCTTTTTTTTTCTTTTTCCACTTACACACATATCTATATATTTATATTTCTCCAGAACCTGTACTATGCAAATGTCTAAATCTGAAATTCACAGTATCCATTATATATTTATATACTCATAGTGCACCATACGCACATTCATATACCTATCAACCCACAAGCATTTAATTCACAATTTATTCATGAAACCCATATAATGACTTCATAAAATTTGTGGTAGAAATTCTAAGTAGAGGGAATGAATACAAACTTATTCCGATTGTATAATACTGTAGATTGAACTTGGGTTGGATTGAAAGCAAGAAGACCACTCTTTTCCCTCCTGGAGTGTTCGGCAGACTGTGGGTTGGGAGCGTTGGTATAATATTTCTTTTCCCTTTCTCTTGTTGAGGGCGGCAACAGTAAGGGAGGCTAGGGTTTGGAACTCTTTTTTTTTGTTATGTAAACTATAGGTGTGTATAAATAGATAATGTAAGGTAATTTGGTTTAGAAAACTTCTTAGTTGGTTAGGATATAAATCTTTAGGAAGTATCCTAATTCAAATCAATTTCAATTAGTTTAGGATAACTCCTATCTTAAGATTTGTATTTTCGTTCTTTATTTTACCTAGCTTTTGTGTATATATTATTTTATATGTGTTTTCTTTTTCTCCTGCCGTTTTCCCTCACGTAACTATGGCACGTATATGTATTATGTTAAATGAAATTTGAGACACAAAATGTTAACTTTTATTTGTTTTTTTTTCACTCATTTCATGTTTTACTTTATTTATTTATATTTATTCTCTTACCTTATGCCTAGGCGACGGGGCATAACAACAGTTGAGCTTAAGGAAGCTAAAAAAGCCTGTGAAAAATCACATGAGAAATACAACGCATTTGATTAGTTGGGAAGCAAAGACAAGGAAAAGCTGCTTTTGTTGGCCTCCAAGGAGCATACCATGCCTATAATGGAGGAAAATGGGTTGAAAGAAGACTTAAAGTTATTAGGTGGGCCAAGAGTAAATCATGAGCTAACTGTAGATTACACAAGGACATATGCATGACATTGAGGATTGTGGACAGCTGATGGGAGAGATCGAGAGCCTTATTGTGTTAGGTTACTTCTAATAGTTCTATAACCCAAATTCCAGGTAATACAGCAGGTTGGATTCCTAGCGACCTTCTCCTAATGGGTAATGCCGGAAAGCAAGCTAAGCAGCTACGGAAAAGAAGAACTAGATGAAGCGGCATCTGCCAACGTTCCAGACCGAGAACATGCTCGAGATGCTAGAGTCCGAGTGCACAACTATGCTGGCTAAAAAAGCGTCAACGTGCTCTTTCATTTGGCATATCAGCTCTAACAGTGTTAAGTAGGAAGACTGTGGTTGAGCTTACGAAGCACCGAGACTACAATCAGGCTAAGGTACCGAGATTCGATTATCGTGGTGCATGAATTGACAAGATTGTCAACCTCGTAAAGCATGACGTGCATCCGAAAGACAGACAAGCAGCTAAGAAGATGTGCAGTAAAGCTGCCAGGCGTGCTCTCTTCAACAAGGCTTTGAACGATGTCATGTACATTAGATCTTTCTCTCAGTCATGCTGAAGTGCTTCTCGGAGTAAGAATACTATTTTATTCTAAGAGTTTCACATGGGAATCGGCAGCAATCATTATAGACTATGATCATTAGCGCACAAGTGTTGCCTAACCGATTACTACTCCTTGATTTTACATAAGGACACTCAACCTGGACAATACCTCTCCAAGTGAGGCCACCTCAACTGTGAAAATTCAGAACAACACTCAATTGCAACAGCACAAGCAGAACACGAATGAACTGCGTGCTTCAACATTCATGTTTTGATCATCAAGCGATCAGCGAAACAACGCAAAAGGAAAAGGAGCAATAGTTGGCTGCCATCGAGAAAGAGAGAATTTGGAGAGAAAATGAGGGAAATAACCGCTCCTTCTACAATCAATCAAGGAAAGCTTGCAGCGGGCAAGCTTTTATACACGGAAGAGGAAGAACAGAAAAATATCTAACTGTAATGCTGAAATTACAAAAAAACCCTTCTAACTAACTTCTACTAAGCAATGCAAGTAAGGGTAAAATAGTCAATTCGCAGCCCTATTTAAGTTTCCCGCCTGCAGTCTCTCTTCTTCATCAACTCTTCCCTCCATCCATCAAACACCAAGGTGTTTAATCTAGAACTCTCCCCTCCAGAATGCTCAACTGCTTCGGCATCAACCATACATTGCAAACTAAGCATCTCATTCATCAATTCAGACCTCCATCTACCTTGGTAACACATTCCTCATCATCAATGCCTCTCTTCCTCATGCCAGTGTCCGACTTTCTCAACTTCACAAGATGATCCAATCTTTCAACACCCCCCCTCAAGCATTGCTTGCCATAAATGTTACAGACACCAAGCTTCATCATTAACTCGATCATACGTCTACTGTCTAGAGCCTTGGTGAATATGTCAGCCAGCTAGAATTGGGTCTTCACGGGCATCAGCTTCACAGTCTTGTTTTGAACTTTTTCCCTAACAATGTGGCAATCAATCTCTATATGCTTAGTACGCCCATGAAATACTGGATTCTCCGCAATGTACAAAGCACTCTTACTATCACAAAACATCTCTACAGGTTCTTGGCAACTCAATCCCAGATCCTTGCTCAAATAAATCAACCATTGTACCTCACAGACTGCAGACGCCATAGCTCTATACTCTGCTTCTGTGGATGAACGTGAAACTGTGGTCTGCTTTTTAGCTTTCCAAGAGACCAATGCTTCCCCTAAGAACACACAATACCCAAAAATTGACCTCCTAGTCTCACTACACCCAGCCCAATCAGAGTCCACAAAGGCTCTTAATCTCATGTCACCCGTACTAGGAAACAAGAGCCCTTGGCCCACTGTTCCTTTGAGGTACCTTAGTACTCTATGTGCAGCCTTCAAATGGTTAACCGTCGGACAGTCCAAGAATTGACTGAGCTGTTGCACACTGAAGGAGATATCCGGTCTAGTGATAGTCAGATAAATCAACCTTCCAATAAGCCTCATGTAGGTGTACACATCTTCAAATGGATCTGAGTCATTGTGAGCCAGCTTAAGGTGGATCTCCATAGGGCTGACAGCTGGTTTACAATCCATGAAGCCAGTTTCCTCCAACAGCTCTACAGTATATTTCCTCTGGTTTATTAACAGACCCCTGTGAGATCTTGCAACTTCAATACCTAAGAAGAATTTCAAATCCCCCAGATTCTTAATTTTAAACTCCTTATGTAGAGCCTCTTTGATCCACTCAATTGCCTTCAAATCCTCACAGGCTACTATCAAATCATCCACATAGACCAGAAGCACCAGCAATGACCCTTTGCACTCCTTTGTAAACAATGTGTAGTCATTCTTGGACTGTAAAAAACCCATAGACTCCAGAAACGTTGTTAGTCTAGCATTCCACTCCCTACTGGCTTGTTTCAAGCCATAGAGAGATCTGTTCAGCTTACAAACCAAACCATCTCGTGGCAACTTCAAACCCTCAGGTGCCTGCATGTAAATCTCTTCATGTAACTCCCCATGAAGGAATGCATTGTTTACATCCAATTGATGCACGTGCCATTTTTCCTTTGCTGCCATAGCCAACAGCATCCTCACAGTACTCATTTTAGCAACAGGTGAAAAGGTATCCTGATAGTCCACACCCAACTGTTGAGTATACCCCTTTGCCACTAACCTGGCTTTATACCTTTCCACAGATCCATCAGCTTTATGCTTCACCTTGTACACCCACTTACATCCAATGGCTTTCTTTCCAGGTGGCAACCTAGTCAACGTCCAGGTTTTGTTATCTTGTAATGCAGATAACTCAGTTTCCATTGCCTTTTGCCACTCAACACAGCCAGCTGCCTCTGCATAAGTTTTAGGCTCTGTATGTGCACTAATGTTTAAAACATATGCTTTGAATTTTGGTGACAACAGATCATAGGAAAGATACTTGTAAAGAGGATGTGGAGAAGTGTGAGGAGATTGAGACATGTGACTGGTCACCTGGCTGTAGTGATATTGTTGCAGGTATGAAGGGGGACGTTTAACTCTAGAAGGTCTGGCTAAGGGTAGTTGTATATCAATGGTCTTGATGGGGATGATCTCTGAAGCTTCAAGATGATGACTCCTGCCAGCATCAGTATGCCCTGGTGTTGGGGATTGATTTGGTTGATGAGGTAGGGTGTTGGATATAGTTTCATAGGAAGACAACTGGTTTGGTAATTGAGAATTAACTGAAGAGGATTGATTTGGATGCTGGGCTAGGGATGCATGATTAGTTTGCTGAACTGGAGAGTTAGCTGAGGAGGATTGGTTTGGCTGCTGGGCTGAAGGTGCATGACTTGGTTGCAGAGTTGAGGATGAATGATTTGGCTGCTGGGCTGGAGAGTTAGCTGAAGAGGATTGGTTTGGTTCAGTGTTTGAAAGACTGACTGGATGTATGGGCCCCCTAGATGTGACAATGGGTGAAGAGTGAAGACCAGTGTCACAGCTAGGTAATGGCATCAAGGAAGAAAGAGATGGAGCAGAAGAGAAAGGAAAAGTTGATTCATTAAAGATGACGTCCCTGGAGATAAAAATGTCTTTGGAAATGAGATCTTGAAGAACATAACCTTTTACATTGTGAGACATGCCCAGGAATACACTCTGTCTAGCTCTAGGACTCAACTTATCCTTGTGTGGTAATGTGACTGTAGCATAGCAAAGGCATCCAAAGACTTTGAGTGAATCATAGGAAGGTGCATGTTTGTAAAGGACTTCATAGGGTGTTTTCTGGTTCAGTAAGGGAGTAGGAGTTATGTTTATCAAATATACAGCATGCTGCACGCAAAATCCCCAGTAAGAGCTGGGAAGATGAGACTGAAGTTTTAAGGCTCGAGCCACGTTCAATATGTGCTGGTGTTTTCTTTCAACAATTCCATTTTGTTGGGGGGTGTACACACAGCTAGTTTGGTGTATGATGCCTTTGGAAGAGAAAAAGGCATCCATTTTGAATTCATTGCCATTGTCAGTTCTGATGATTTTTACATTTGCATTGAATTCCACATGAGCATAATTCCAGAAACTCTCAACAACATTTCTAGTTTCTGATTTAGTTTTCATCAAGTATATCCAACAGTATCTGCTACAGTCATCTACAATGGAAAGAAAGTAACGTTGCTGGTACATGGTGGTGTTAGAATATGACTTGGTTTTGATGATTTGCACAAGGTTGGCACTTGAATTTATTAGATTAGGCGCTTCAAGTTGATGGTTTGAAGTTGTACACTTTGAACTCTCACTTCAGGCGCTTAATGTACCTTGGTGAAGTCCAGTACACTTCGAACGCCTGCATTAGGCGCTTTATGTGAGGTGTCTGGATGTGCGTACACTTCGAACGCCTTGTTCAGGCGCTTCATGTGAAGTGTATGAAAGTCAGGGCACTTCGAACGCTTACATCAAGCGCTTCATGTGCCTTGATGAAATGTGCGAACACTTCGAACGCTACTTTAAGCGCTTCAAGTGTTTCACCAAGTCAAAAGTACTTTTCTCTGAATAAACACGCTTTCCCAAGGTCTGATTCTGAGAAAATGTCAGTTTCAGATCGAACTAGCATGAAGTGCTACATGAGGCACTTCATGTCACTTCGAACGCATTCAGTTGCCAACATAAGGCACTTAATGTGACTTCGAACGCATGTTCTTTTTCACATTAAGCGCTTCATGCTACTTTGAACGCCTATTCTTCAGACAGTTTAGGCGCTTCATGTGCTCAACGGTACAAATGTCTTTCTGCTTCATTTTCTAACCAGTTGACTCTTTGTACCCTCTTCTTTTAGTGTTATTTTCGCAGGTTTTCTCTCACACTCAGAGTTGCCAGTTTTCCATTCTTGGCCAAGGTTTTGGATCCTCTTCAAAATGTTTGCTACATGCCAAGAAAAGTTTCCCAAGAATGCAGGAGTACCTTCACAAGCTGCCAAATCCCATTATTGGCTGGGCGGAAGCTTTCAAACGGGAAGATTTTTGAAGAATGATAAAAGAAGGGTTTTCTTCATTCTCTTCTCCAACTTTCTACAATTGCAAGCTCTCAAGTTCTCTCAAGCTCAAGCTCTCAAAATATTTGTAATCTTTGTACATCTTTGTTTTATTGTTGAGAGTGATTATTGTAAGAAGAAGAGTCTTCTTCTTGGTGAGATTATTCTGTGAGAGATTGGGTGGATTGTTGGTCAAGGAGCAAGGGTGCTCTTTGTTTAAGTTTTCTAGACTTTGAAGGGTTAGTTGATAGTGTGTGGTGCACTATTCTCCCTACAAGATTTCTTTGAGGGCAAAGAAGATCTTTGGAGGCTAGACTTCAAAGGGTTAGAATTCTTGGTTTTGGTCTAGGCAAGGTGCCTAGTTTTTGTATTTTCTTGATTTAGTTTTGATTGTTGTTTCCCCCAAAAGAAATAACAATCCCCATTTCAAAATCCTTCTTGTGAAACATCAAGAAGGTAGAGGAGTAGAGTCTCTTGACTTGAACCTCTATACATACTTGTGTTCTTTACTTTCATTCAAGTCTTCATTCTTTCTAAAGAACACATCCAAGTATTGGTTGCACTCAAAAACGAAAAATAGCCACAAAATATCCATACTTGGTGAACACACTATTCAACCCCCCCTTCTAGTGTGTTCTAAGGGACCTAACAATTGGTATCAGAGCCACATCTTGCTTATTTGAGTTCAAATACAAGATTTGATCATTTCTAGTATGGATCCCTTTGTTTTTGATGATTTGGGTTCTGCTAGTGCTGAGACCTCCAGAAGAAGGAGGCAGGAAACCCTATTCCCTTCTATCTCAAATGTTCATGTTAAAGTTCCCATGTTTGACCCTTTAAACTACCCACTGTGGAAGTCAAACATGGAAACCTACTTGCGTTCTTGTTCTCACAGAATATGGGTTGAGGTCTCTAGAGGATCTATGATTCCCATTGATATTGATGATCCTACTCCTGAGGAGGAGTTTCAGTTGGCCATAAATAGCAAAGCTCTTGCTATTTTAAATAGCTCTCTTTCCACAAATGAGAGAGCTCAGATCCAAGGTGTCCAATCCGCACATGAGGCTTGGACAAAGCTTGAGATGATCCACGAAGGAACATCTCAAGTAAGAAAGGCCAAAAGGAGACAGTTGATAAAACAATTTTACAACTTCACTGTCCCCAAAGGTGAAAAGATTGAAGAGTCCATCCAAAGATTCACCAAGCTTGTCAACCTTCTCAAAGCGGTTGGAAAGAAGATAGAACAAGAGGATCTAAACCATTGCTTCCTAAACAGTTTAGGAAGAGAATGGAACGCGAAAGTGACGGCCATTGAGGAGTCTAAGGATCTTGAAACAATCACCTTGGACGAGTTATACGGGAATCTCATCACTTATGAGATTCATTTGGATGCACAAGAGAAGAATGATCCTATTCGCCAATCTTCAAAGGCGTTAGTAGTTGAGTCGGAGGACTCGGATGATGAAGTCGGACTTCTTGTCAAAAGATTCCGACGCATTGCAAGAAAGAATGGTGACGAAGCCAAGAGATTCGTCAAGGAAAGGTACTCCAAGGACAAGGTGAAGGACCAAGAGAATAAATGCTACAAATGTGGGAAGTTTGGTCACTTCATGAAGGATTGTCGGGTGAAGGAGCCGCAACTCAAAGATAAAAAGGCCATCTACCAAAGGAAGAAGGCTTTGCAAGCGGAAGTAGCCTATTGGGAGAGTTTCCTTTCTGGATCCGAGAGCGACAATGGCGATCGAGATGATCTTGCACTCACGGGGGTGGTGGAAGATGATCTTGACAAGGAATTCTTCGCACTGATGGCCATTGACGATGACAAGGAGGTATGCACCATTTCATCTCATTATAAAGTTATTGATGAGCGAGATGATTTAATACAAGAAAATGATCTCCTTGATTTAAAGTATCAGCGTGTCAAGAAAGAGTTTAGAGCATGCATAAATGAGTATAATGACACGTTAGAAAATCACATTGCATTGCAACTTGAGCATGACATATTTTTAACAATGCATGTGATTGCACTTGAAGAGAAACATGATTTGATAAAATCATGTGCTCAAGCCCTTGAGGATAAGAAAAATGATTCAAGGGTAGGTGCTAAAGAGATAAAGATTAAAGATGCATCTAGGCCAAGCATGAAAGTCAAACCTAGTGTCATGTATGCATCTAAGAAGGGAAATAAAAAGGAACAAGTACAAGTGATCAAGGAGTCTAAAATCTCCTTGAAGAAGCAAAGGCACATGCCTAAACAAAAGGCTAATGCACCAAAGGTATCACAACCTTTGGTTCATGTTGTGAAACAAAAGCCTTCTTCAATTCCGAAGAAGGTGGTTCCTAAGAAGGAAACACGACATGTGTTAATGCATAAACATTCGCACAAGCATTCACCAACACACAAGCATACTCCTACATGTTTTTATTGCAATAGGAAAGGTCATGTAGAAAGAGTATGTAGAGCTAAAAATAATAAGAATCTTGTGTGGGTGCCGAAAGGCGAGATGAAGGTAACTAACCTTCAAGGACCCAAAACAAAAAGGGTACCAACTTCATATGGTTCTTTTGTAGGCCCTAGCACTCAATGGAGAAAGCGAAGACAAGAAGGTCAAATGGGTCGTGGACAGTGGGTGTTCCAACCATATGACGGGAGACAAACGTCTCTTCCATAGACTCACTATGCAAGACGGAGGAGTTGTCCACTTTGGCGGTAGCAAAGGCCAAATCAAAGGACATGGTATTGTGGGTAACGATTCCTTCTCTCTTAGTGTTGTCTTATATGTTGTAGGTCTTAAGTTTAACTTGATAAGTGTCAGTCAACTTTGTGATGCTAACTATGAGGTAACGTTTTTGAAAACAAAGTGTGTTGTGAAAAAGGAAGAAAAGATTTTATTTGAGGCTTTGCGTTTCAAAAATATTTACAAAGTTAGCATCAATGATTTGGTTTCTCAAAATGTATCTTGTCTAGTTGCTAAGAATGATTTGACGCAACTATGGCATAGACGTCTCGGACATGTATGTTTCAAAACATTTAAATTTATTTGCGAAAATGATAAAGTCCGAGGCCTTCCAAAAATGAGTTTCGAAAACAATGACTTGTGTGACACTTGTCAAAAGGCGAAACTTGTGAAAACAAGTTTCAAACCCAAGACAAATATTTCCACCTCCAAGCCCCTACAATTGCTTCACATGGATTTGTATGGGGATGTTGGAACAAGAAGCTTGGGTGGTAAACATTATACCTTCGTGGTAGTAGATGACTATACTCGTTATACATGGGTGATGTTTCTTGCTAAGAAAAGTGATGCATGTAGTGAGTTTATAAGTCTAAGTAAACGATTGGAAAATCATGTGGGTGACACCATCAAAACCATCCGTAGTGATCGTGGTGGTGAGTTCGATGGTGATTTCGAAAGGTTTTGCGTATCCAAAGGATACTCTCATGACCTCTCGGCACCTAGAACTCCTCAACAAAATGGTGTGGCCGAACGAAAGAATAGAACTCTACAAGAAATGTGTAGAGCAATGTTGAATGAATTCGGTTTGCCCAAGTATTTTTGGGCCGAAGCGGTTAATGCCGCTTGCCATGTGATAAATCGTGTCTATTTGAGACCATATCTAAATGTGACACCCTATGAGCTTTGGAATGGAAAAGTTCCCAACATTGGGTATTTCAAAGTCTTTGGTTGCAAGTGTTTTATACTTAATACCAAAGATACTTTGGACAAACTTGACCTCAAAGCGGATGAAGGTATCTTTTTAGGTTATGCCTCAAATAGTAAAGCATTTCGTGTTTTCAACAAAAAGAGTCAAAAGGTGGAAGAATCAATCCATGTTAAGTTTAATGAGTCACTTAGTGATGAACCTAAACTTAATGAGGATTGTGAAGAGGATGAAGATGTGACTCCTCAAGAAGAAATTCTTGAGGATGTTCCTATGGTTGTTCCTCAACGAGAGATCGTTGATGATCCTCCAAATGGAAACATCTTTGTTGATTTGAGAGTTGAACCTCTTGAAGGCACTCCTCCACCTTGTGTAAATGAACTTAGTGAGTCAAGTAAAAATGTCTCTTCTACTCATGTTGATTCACAAAATGTAGAAAATGCATCACACTTTCCGGAACATGAGGTTCATGATAATGATGAAGGCTCATCTCTTCCGGAACATGATCAAGAGGAAGTTGGAGGTGATGTATCCAATCTTCCTAGATCATTTAAGCACAAAAGTTCTCATCCTCAAGAGTTAGTCATAGGTGATTTAAATAGAGGTATCACCACACGAAGGCAATATAGAGAGAATGCATTTGTCTCTCTTATAGAGCCTAAAAATATTAAAGACGCACTTCTTGATGAAAATTGGATCTTGGCTATGCAAGAAGAATTAAACCAATTTGAAAGAAGTGATGTTTGGGAGTTAGTTCCCAAACCAAACGATCATCCTATTATTGGTACGAAATGGGTTTTTCGTAACAAGATGGATGATCAAGGTAATGTCACTAGAAACAAGGCTAGGTTAGTTGCTCAAGGATACCGTCAAGAAGAAGGTATTGATTTTGATGAGACATTTGCACCCGTAGCACGGCTTGAAGCTATTAGAATGTTATTAGCATATGCTTGTTATAGAGATTTTACACTTTACCAAATGGATGTTAAATCCGCGTTCTTGAATGGTGTTATTCAAGAGGAAGTGTATGTTGCACAACCTCCCGGGTTTGAATGTCATGATTCACCACATCATGTCTTCAAACTTAAAAAGGCTCTTTACGGCCTCAAACAAGCTCCAAGAGCTTGGTACGAGAGGTTAAGTACTTTTCTTCTTAATAATGGTTTTTCAAGAGGTAAAGTTGACACTACTTTGTTCATAAAAGAACAAGGTAGGAATCATTTAATTGTTCAAGTATATTTTGATGATATTATTTTTGGTGCTACTAACAATTGTCTTTGTGAGCAATTTGCTAGTCTTATGCAAGGTGAGTTCGAGATGAGCATGATGGGCGAGCTAAATTATTTCCTTGGATTACAAATCAAGCAAACCAAAGATGGTGTGTACATTTCCCAAGCCAAATACACAAGAGACTTGCTCAAAAAGTACAATTTTGGTGAAGGAAGAGAGGTGAACATTCCTATGAGCACAAGTGCAAAGCTTGACAAGGATGAAAAGGGAAAGCATGTCGAGGTAACTTTGTATCGTGGCATTATAGGTAGTCTACTTTATTTAACGGCTAGTAGACCCGATATTTTACATGCAGTATGCTTATGTGCTAGATTTCAAAGTGATCCTAGGGAGATGCATTTTATTGCGGTAAAACGCATCCTTAGATACCTTAGAAGTACTTTGAAATTTGGTTTATTTTATCCTAAGAATGCATGTTTTGATTTAAGAGGTTATTGTGACTCCGATTATGCGGGGAGTCTAGTTGATAGAAAGAGCACCTCTGGAACTTGTCAGTTTCTTGGAGATTGTCTCGTTTCTTGGTTCTCCAAGAAACAAAACAGTGTGTCTCTCTCTACGGCGGAATCCGAATATGTGTCGGCCGCCTCGTGTTGTGCACAATTGTTATGGATGACTAACACTTTAAATGATTATAACATTCACTTCTCAAAAGTGCCAATTTTGTGTGATAACACGTCCGCCATTAATATTGCACAAAATCCCATCCAACATAGTCGGACCAAGCACATCGAAGTGAGGTATCATTTCATCCGTGATTGTGTACAAAAGAACTTGGTTAGTGTAGAATTTGTTCCTACACATGACCAACTTGCGGACATTTTCACGAAACCCTTTCCTAGCGATGTCTTTTTATCCATAAGAAGTAGGTTGGGGTTGCTCAATATGGGTTGATAAAACCATCTTGAGTTTTGAGCATGAAAATTTCAAAAATTTTCAAGATCAGTACACATAAAGCGCTTCATCTTACTCTCCTCAGGCGTTCGATGTCACATCAAGCGCCTGATGTTAAGGATGTCACTTGTTCGAAGTGACATCAGGCGCTTTATGCCTCTTTGTAAAGGCGTTCGATGTAGGATTAAGCGCTTGATCTGCGTTTGCTCACTCGTTTGATGTATTATTAAGCGCTCTATCCTCATTTTCCCAGCCGTTCAATGTGACATTAAGCGCTTCATCCCATTTTGTGAAGTCGTTCGATGTCACATTAGGCGCTTCATCCATCTTTTCACACTTCCACTGTCTCTTCAGCTTTCGCGCCATTTTAGAATCATCACTTCCCATCAATTCCCTGCCGTTTCCCCTCCTTTTCTCTCTCCCATTTTCCCCATTTCCCCATTTTCCCACGTCCTGAAACCTCTTCAACTTCCTAACTCCTCTTCCCTGCAAATCCCTTCAACTTCCTTCATCCTCCTTAAATTTCCCCTACCCTCATCATTCCTCCTCACCTCCCTGATCATCCTTCTCTCAAACTCAAACCCTTAGCATTCTAAAATGGCCTCCGCTGGTTCCTCACAAAATGTCCCCACCGGTCACCAGAGGAAGAGACCTGCCGGAATCAGAGAACCCTCTGAACTGAAAGAAATCCGAAAATCTCTCACAAAGGAAAACTTCCCATGGATGAAACGCAAACTAGATTCTGACGTTACAAAATCTCCTCATCACACGGCCATGGGAATTCATCTCTCTCTCTACTCTCACTTGCTTTATGAAGAATGGAAAGGCAAAAACAGACCAGTGGCTCCGTTAAAACTGGTTCAGATCGATGATTTTACCGCTTCCCACAATGCAAACCAGGTTATTGCTCTTCTTGAAAAACAAGGATGGACTCATATGTGGCTTAGGTTAGACATGAAATCCTACTCTAAAAATCTTACACGCAAATTTTATGCCAACATGTGGATTACCCCTGCTTCTAACTCCTCTTTCTTCTTAAACACCGTCATCAATGGTACTCCTCTTAGCTTTTCAATCCAGGAAATCTGTACCATTTTAGGAGTTAGAAATGAAGGCCTAAGTGATTTTTCTGTGTTCGATTGGAGCGATCGATATGGCATCAGTGAGCAAGATGTCAAATTCCACCTTCAATACTTTCCTACCAAAAAGACTCAAAACATGCCTTTAGTAAATCGAATTTTACTTGCTGTCGTTACTTACTGTGTGAACGGGAAAGCAACTAGAAATCCGAGTAATATGGATTTCTATGTTACCTACCGCATTCTGCAAGAAACACAGTTAAATTTTGGTTGGATTCTTGTTGAGGTTATGATGGCTGCGCTTAGGAAAGGCTCTAAAGCTTTGCCCTTTGCAAACATTGTAACCATGCTGATCAAATCTAAAGGCATTGAAATTTCTGACGAATCCCTCACGGACGTTGCCAACACTGACTACTACGATAACTCAAATATCGGTCAAGCCGTTGATTCTTAACGCCGCAAGAGTACTCTTGTTCCCGACCTTGCTGATGAAGTTGACGAAGGTCCTCAGGACGGTGATGGGAGCAGTACAAATGCTGAGCTGATTGCACGCATACAGTCTCTGGAACAGTCTGTTCAGCACCTTCAGCTTAGGGATGTGCGTCATGAATATCGTTTTGGCGTTCTTAAAGACGCTATTCTCCATCAAATGCCATGGGCATCCTTTCCCCCTGATTTTGATGATTTAGGGGGAGACACTGCTGCTGCTGCTACTGCTGGAGATACAGGAATTGGTGTTGGTGGTGTTGGTGGAGTCGAACATGCTGGTGGAAGTGGCCAACAAATGGGTGGCTTTGCTGAGTATGCATCAAGTCGTTTCAGTTTTGGTGATTTGCAGCATCCTGGTGGAAGTGGTGCTGGCTCTGGTGGTGGAATGTAGTTGGTTCTTGTTTTTGTTTTTCTCTGTTGCTTGCAAACCGTTTATCTTGTGATGACTAGAAACCTTTCTTTCCTTTTGATGTAGCTTGAAATATTTCTCTGATGTCGTTTGAAATATTTTCTCTTCTATGGTTAGCTTGTTAATAATAATGTTTCTCTTGTGTCAATTTATCTTGAGTCATATGGTTCGCTTCTTGAGAAGTTATTATGCACTTTGTGAGGGGGAGCATATGTTAAGGGGGAGTAGATTAAAATAACGCATGTTGTGAAATCATCAAAAAGAGGGAGAATGTTAGAATATGACTTGGTTTTGATGATTTGCACAAGGTTGGCACTTGAATTTATTAGATTAGGCGCTTCAAGTTGATGGTTTGAAGTTGTACACTTTGAACTCTCACTTCAGGCGCTTAATGTACCTTGGTGAAGTCCAGTACACTTCGAACTTCTGCATTAGGCGCTTTATGTGAGGTGTCTGGATGTGCGTACACTTCGAACGCCTTGTTCAGGCGCTTCATGTGAAGTGTATGAAAGTCAGGGCACTTCGAACGCTTACATCAAGCGCTTCATGTGCCTTGATGAAATGTGCGAACACTTCGAACGCTACTTTAAGCGCTTCAAGTGTTTCACCAAGTCAAAAGTACTTTTCTCTGAATAAACACGCTTTCCCAAGGTCTGATTCTGAGAAAATGTCAGTTTCAGATCGAACTAGCATGAAGTGCTACATGAGGCGCTTCATGTCACTTCGAACGCATTCAGTTGCCAACATAAGGCGCTTAATGTGACTTCGAACGCATGTTCTTTTTCACATTAAGCGCTTCATGCTACTTTGAACGCCTATTCTTCAGACAGTTTAGGCGCTTCATGTGCTCAACGGTACAAATGTCTTTCTGCTTCATTTTCTAACCAGTTGACTCTTTGTACCCTCTTCTTTTAGTGTTATTTTCGCAGGTTTTCTCTCACACTCAGAGTTGCCAGTTTTCCATTCTTGGCCAAGGTTTTGGATCCTCTTCAAAATGTCTGCTACATGCCAAGAAAAGTTTCCCAAGAATGCAGGAGTACCTTCACAAGCTGCCAAATCCCATTATTGGCTGGGCAGAAGCTTTCAAACGGGAAGATTTTTGAAGAATGATAAAAGAAGGGTTTTCTTCATTCTCTTCTCCAACTTTCTACAATTGCAAGCTCTCAAGTTCTCTCAAGCTCAAGCTCTCAAAATATTTGTAATCTTTGTACATCTTTGCTTTATTGTTGAGAGTGATTATTGTAAGAAGAAGAGTCTTCTTCTTGGTGAGATTATTCTGTGAGAGATTGGGTGGATTGTTGGTCAAGGAGCAAGGGTGCTCTTTGTTTAAGTTTTCTAGACTTTGAAGGGTTAGTTGATAGTGTGTGGTGCACTATTCTCCCTACAAGATTTCTTTGAGGGCAAAGAAGATCTTTGGAGGCTAGACTTCAAAGGGTTAGAATTCTTGGTTTTGGTCTAGGCAAGGTGCCTAGTTTTTGTATTTTCTTGATTTAGTTTTGATTGTTGTTTCCCCCAAAAGAAATAACAATCCCCATTTCAAAATCCTTCTTGTGAAACATCAAGAAGGTAGAGGAGTAGAGTCTCTTGACTTGAACCTCTATACATACTTGTGTTCTTTACTTTCATTCAAGTCTTCATTCTTTCTAAAGAACACATCCAAGTATTGGTTGCACTCAAAAACGAAAAATAGCCACAAAATATCCATACTTGGTGAACACACTATTCAAGCCCCCCTTCTAGTGTGTTCTAAGGGACCTAACAGGTGGGGTGTCTATATGGACCCCAGATATCAACGTGAAGAAGAGAAAAAATAGCAGAAGAAACAGAATGAGACACAGGAAAAGGGAGTCTCCTTTGCTTGGCTAAGGGACAAACTGGACATGATTCAGGGTTGAAAGCAGCATCCACAGACGGATTTCTTTTGTTGATCTGCTTTAGCCTTGGCAATGATTGGTGCCCAAGTCTGGAGTGCCAAAGAAAAGAGGTGGGGGAAGACACTGCACATGCTTGCCAGGATTTGGAAGAAGACGTGTTATTCTGAGATGGTTCAAGTAAACGATATAAACCTTGGGAAACTCTAGCTGAACCAATCATCTTCTTGTTCAAGTGGTCCTGAATGTAACATATGCTAGAGTGAAAAGACAGATCAATGTCACCAGTCATAGTGAGTTTGCTCAGAGACAACAGATTAAAACTAAAGGAAGGTATATGCAAAACCCCATATAAAGTAAGATCAGGGAGTACAGTCACTGAACCTACATGTTTAACTGTAACTGACAGATTGTTTGGCAATTTTACAGACATACCACGAACAGGCTGATAAGATTCAAAGAGAGAGAGAGAGAGCAACAAATATGATCTGTGGCACCAGAATCCAATATCCACATGTTAGAAGCATTAGACAATACATTACCTTTCCACTTACCAGAGTTACTCACTTGCTGAGCTGACAAAACCATAGGCTGATTCTTCACCATCCCCGTAGCATTTGGACTCATCATGCTTCCTTTGTCCTTATGCTCATTCAGCAAATTAATCAGTTGAGCATACTGCTCCTGAGTAAGTGATGGCATTGGAGCCACATTATCACTTACAGCTTCATTAGTCTGGCAAGGATCATACTCAGACTGTCCACAAACAGAAGTGTCCGGAGGCATCCCAGCCTCTCCATCCACACAATTCACCTGACCTTTTCCCTTATATCCTGGAGGAAAACCATGCTTCCTATAACATCTGTCCACTGTGTGTCCCACCATATTACAAAAGGTACACACAGGGGCCTTAGGATTATAACCAGGTCTCTGGCTCTGGAAATCCTTCCTGAAACCTCTACCAGCAGACTTTTGCCACCCAATGCTAGAACTGTCTGGCTTTATTCCGTAGTTACCTTGTCTGGACATGCCACTAGTATTAAGGACAACAGACGGATTATTTGAAAATTGACTACGACCTCCAGAGTAATGCAGCTTTCTCTCCAACTTCACTGCCATGGAAAACGTGGTTTTCAAGTTTGGCAGTGGACTGGATAGTAACACCTGTGACTTCACAGGTTCATATTCATCATTTAAACCTTTTATGAACCTAATCACATGATCATCCTCTATAAACTTGTTAATTTGACTTGACATGTTGCAAGTGCACCTGTTGCATACACAGTTAGGGATTGCTCTCAACACCATAAGCTCTTCCCAAAGAACCTTAAGTTTGGTGTAATACTCCGTCACAGAGCAATCCTCCTGCTTTGTGGCATAGAATTGCTCTTGCAAGTCAGACAGCCTAAACACGTCTGCGTTACCATACCTATGCTTCAAATCATTCCAGATATCTAACGCATTATCAAACCACATTACACTTTGACCAATAGAAGGTGTAACAGAATTAACAATCCATGAGGCTACCATATTATTCGCCTTGGTCCAGGCAGCAAACTTTCGACTAGTTTCCATAGGTTTCAGGATGTTACCTGTAGTGAATCCAACCTTATTTTTGGATTCCAATGCTCTGCGAAACGTCCTACTCAATCCGTGATAATTGTTCCCATCCAGAAGTGGTTGAACCAACACCAAGGAGGGACTATCTCCAGGGTGAATGTATAGAGGATCCTCTGAAGGATCCAACACAGCAGATCCTGCATTAGCAGGAGATTGATTCGAACCACTAGGCGAGCTTTGATTTGAAGTCATGAAAGTGCCAAAGTTCATTGATCAATCAGCGAAAACAAACTCTCTGATACCATGTGAAAATTCAGAACAACACTCAATTGCAATAGCACAAGCAGAACACGAATGAACTGCGTGCTTCAACATTCATGTTTTGATCATCAAGCGATCAGTGAAACAACGCAAAAGGAAAAGGAGCAATAGTTGGCTGCCATCGAGAAAGAGAGAATTTGGAGAGAAAATGAGGGAAATAACCGCTCCTTCTACAATCAATCAAGGAAAGCTTGCAGCGGGCAAGCTTTTATACAAGGAAGAGGAAGAACAGAAAAATATCTAACTGTAATGCTGAAATTACAAAAAAACCCTTCTAACTAACTTCTACTAAGCAATGCAAGTAAGGGTAAAATAGTCAATTCGCAGCCCTATTTAAGTTTTCCGCCTGCAGTCTCTCTTCTTCATTAACTCTTCCCTCCATCCATCAAACACCAAGGTGTTTGATCTAGAACTCTCCCCTCCAGAATGCTCAACTGCTTCGGCATCAACCATACATTGCAAACTAAGCATCTCATTCATCAATTCAGACCTCCATCTACCTTGGTAACACATTCCTCATCATCAATGCCTCTCTTCCTCATGCCAGTGTCCGACTTTCTCAACTTCACAAGATGATCCAATCTTTCAACATCAACCTCAAGTGGAGGTAATCATTTTGAGTCATGGAGGCTCAGACAATACCTGCAAGTGAGCTACCTTGCCCTGAAGCGTCGGTCATCTCCTCAAGATAGGTTAGCCTTGACTAAGCTCCCAGGTGTATGAAAATAAAGAAACCCTTTACCTGGGAGGCTCATCCTAAAGGGATTGACGTAACTGAGCTTCTTAACGGTAATTAGATAGGCCCTTCATGTAAACTTGAGAAAGTGGAGTAGTAACCGGTTTAATGATAGGCCCTTCAGGAGTTTAGCATCGGTTTAGTTTCTATCCTCTCTCGCATCTTTGGTCAACTGTGGAAGACCCCACTGCAACCATTTGTGATGTATTTGGTTGTGCTGTGTTATTTATCTAAGGAGACCCACTCAACTAGATATTATTCAAGTCAATTATTCGGCCTATGTCGAGTTATCTGATATGAAAACACTTGTCTCCTATAACTACTTTGGTTAGCAGTTAGCAAAGTCAGAATTCAGTTCAATAAGGATAAACTTATTCAATTTAGCCTTGGAGGCCAGAGGTCATTACACCTAAGGGTAAGGCGGTGTATTATTTAGTCAGCCTCATTCTGAGGTTATTGCACTTAAGAAAATTGCTCAAGATTTGTAGTTTATTTTCATGGTTTTCTGGTCAGACTCTTCCTTCTCCTTATGAAGGCATTCGATTTTGGTGTTGAGCTCATTAATCATTTTCAGGCGCTCTTTGTAGGTTCTGGCAAGAGTGATCTGTTTGTCCATCTTTTTTGCCAGTAAATTTGCCATCTCTTCTGCGTGGATCATCACTTCAACTTGTCTGGCCTTAAAACAAAAAAGGACAACAAAATATATCAACAAAGACAATAAAACCAAACACTAAGATGTAACTGAAAAACTATACTGATTAATGTCATGTCTCGATAAAATGTTTCCGCTAGCTATTGGAGGGTTATTATCTTGCGCTTCTTCACATTGGCTGCTATTAATGAAATGTTGTTAACCCGTCTGCTGCCACAGGTTCTCTGGCACTCTCCTCTTGGATGTATGATTCCCCTTACTTTACACGCCAAGCTGATCTGCTGGCGGAGGCACCTCAGCATTCGACGGCTTTGACAGCTTAAGCCATTCTGTTATACTGAAGAATGGTTACGCTGTGACATTGAGCCATATACCTCTTTTTTATTGCCCTGCTAAGCCAGAGCTGCCTCATTGGCGTTAGTCTCTTATTCAAAATACTTACTCTTTCAAGGAATAATTGAGGTGATGGGGTAGTTCAAAACATCTAAATCTAGACCAATCATAAAAAAGAGAGAAAAGAAAAGTCCTAACCTAGTGCCGGGTGCACCCACTCCTCTTGCAAGCCTTGGAGCTCAGTACCCTATTGTAGTATGTCTTGGTCATAAGGCAGCACTCTGATTCTAATGCCTGTTGGCCCCTTAGTTGTCTGCACCACCATATCAACAACCAAAGCACCTTTATGAGCCACCATGGTGGCCTTGTTTTTTTTTCTTCCTTGCCTTTATCATGGGAAGGGCGTCAGCTGTTAGCTCAAACATTGCTCTTGTAGTCCCAAGTGTTGTCATTTTTCAGGTAAAGCCAAAATAGGGGATATACTACCAATAAAATGAGTTTATCTACGTTACCATTGAGGGTAGCCAAGTCTTTCTAACCTATAATTTTGAAGTAGAAGCC
>AP025044.1:34845755-34865954 GCA_036186865.1 Eustoma russellianum
AGGGGGGGGGGGTTGAATAGTGTGTTCACCAAGTATGGATATTTTGTGGCTATTTTTCGTTTTTGAGTGCAACCAATACTTGGATGTGTTCTTTAGAAAGAATAAAACTTGAAAGACAGTAAAGAACACAAGTATGTATAGAGGTTCAAGTCAAGAGACTCTACTCCTCTACCTTCTTGATGTTTCACAAGAAGGAATTTGAAATGGGGATTGTTATTTCTTTTGGGGGAAACAACAATCAAAACAAAATCAAGAAAATACAAAACTAGGCACCTTGCCTAGACCAGAACCAAGAATTCTAACCCTTTGAAGTTTAGCCTCCAAAGAACTTCTTTGCCCTCAAAGAAATCTTGTAGGGAGAATAGTGCATCACACACTATCAACTAACCCTTCAAAGTCTAGAAAACTTAAACAAAGAGCACCCTTGCTCCTTGACCAACAATCTACCCAATCTCTCACAGAATAATCTCACCAAGAAGAAGACTCTTCTTCTTACAATAATCACTCTCAACAATAAATTAAAGATGTACAAAGATTACAAATATTTTGAGAGCTTGAACTTGTTAGAACTTGAGAGCTTGCAATGTAGAAAGTTGGAGAAGAGAATGAAGAAAACCCTTCTTTTATCATTCTTCAAAATTCTTCCCGTTTGAAAGCTTCTGCCCAGCCAATAATGGGATTTGGCAGCTTGTGAAGGTACTTCTACATTCTTGGGAAACTTTTCTTGGCATGTAGCAAACATTTTGAAGAGGATCCAAAACTTTGGCCAAGAATGGAAAACTGGCAACTCTGAGTGTGAGAGAAAACCTGCGAAAATAACACTAAAAGAAGAGGGTACAAAGAGTCAACTGGTTAGAAAATGAAGCAAAAAGACATTTGTACCGTTGAGCACATGAAGCGCCTAAACTGTCTAAAGAATAGGCGTTCAAAGTAGCATGAAGCGCTTAATGTGAAAAAGAACATGCGTTCGAAGTCACATTAAGCGCCTTATGTTGGAAACTGAGTGCGTTCGAAGTGACATGAAGCGCCTGATGTAGCACTTCATGCTAGTTCGAACTAAAACTGACATTTTCTCAGAACCAGACCTTGGGAAAGCGTGTTTATTCAGAGAAAAGTACTTTTGACTTGGTGAAACACTTGAAGCGCTTAAAGTAGCGTTCGAAGTGTTCGGACATTTCATCAGGACACATGAAGCGCTTGATGTAAGCGTTCGAAGTGTCCTGACTTTCAACACTTCACATGAAGCGCCTGATCAAGGCGTTCGAAGTGTTCTGGACTCCACCAAGATACATTAAGCGCCTGAAGTGAGCGTTCGAAGTGTACTGACTTCAAACCATCAACTTGAAGCGCCTAATCTAATATTTTCAAGTGCCAACCTTGTGCAAATCATCAAAACCAAATTATATTCTAACATTCTCCCTCTTTTTGATGATTTCACAACATGCGTTATTTTAATTTACTCCCCCTTAGCATATGCTCCCCCTCACAAAGTGCATTATACTTTTTCAAGAAAGGAACCATATAACTCAGAATAAATTGACGCAATAGAAACATTATTATTAACAGCTAACCATAGAAGAGAGAAATTTCAAACGACATCCAAGAAAGGAAAAGTTTTTAGGCAACACATGATAAACAGTTTGCAAACATCAGAAGGAAACAAAAGCAGGAACCAACTACAATCCACCACCAGAGCCAGCACCACTTCCACCAGGATGCTGCAAATCACCAAAACTGAAACGACTTGATGCATACTCAGCAAAGCCACCCATTTGTTGGCCACTTCCACCAGCATGTTCGACTCCACCAACACCACCAACACCAGTTCCTGTATCTCCAGCAGTAGCAGCAGCAGTGTCTCCCCCTAAATCATCAAAATCAGGGGGAAAGGATGCCCATGGCATTTGTTGGAGAATAGCTTCTTTAAGAACGCCAAAGCGATATTCATGACGCGCATTTCTAAGCTGAAGGTGCTGAACAGACTGTTCCAAAGATTGAATTTGAGCACGCAGCTGTGCAACGGTACTTGATTCAACATTTTCTTGAGGCTCAGCTTCAGCCTCATCATCAAGACCGGGAATGTTCGTGGCTTTACGTTTTTGGGAGTCGATGGCTTGGACAATATTGTAATTACTGTAATAGTCTGTGTTCGCCACCGGGGTGAGTTCATTATCAGGAATGGCAATACCTTTTGACTTGAGAAGAATGGTGATAAGATTGGCAAAGGGTAAGGCCTTGGAAGTTTTCCGAAGAGCAGCAAACATGACCTCAACCATAATCCAGGCAAAGTTGAGTTGGGTTTCATGTTTGATGCGGTAAGTGACGTAGAAATCCATGTTGCTTGGATTTCTTGTCGACTTACCATTCACACAATAACTGACAATGGCTAACATGATGCGATCCATGAGAGCCATGTTCTGAGTCTTTCGGGAAGGAAAGAATCCCATATCAAACTTTACATCTTGTTCAGGGATTCCGTATTTACTACTCCAGTCAAATACGGAAAAGTCACTTAGTCCATCATTTCTGATGCGGAGAACTTCACAGATTTCGGGAATAGAAAAACTGAGGGACGTACCATAAACAACAGTGTTCAGCAAGAAGGATTGAGATTCAGACTGTGGAGTAATCCACAGATTTGCATAAAACATCCGGGTGTGCTCCCGGGAGAAACTCCGCATGTCAAGTCTGGACCAGAGGGAGGTCCAACCCTGAAATTCGAGCAAGGACACAATTTGATCCATATGAGTCTCGGACAGATCACTGAGACTCAGGAGCTTGAGGGGAACTACAGGGCGATTGTTTGTGTGCCATTCTTCAACGAGCAGATTTGAGTACAGTGATAGGTGTACTCCTTTGTCTATAGGGCGAGGAGATTTCTTGATATCATTACCGAATTTCTTCAACCAAGCAAAGTTTTCCTTGGTAAGCCCTTCTCGGATGGTTTTGAGTTCTTCGGGTTCCGTAGTCCCGAGCCCAGCAGTTTGCTTTTTCCTATGAGTACGTGGGCGTTTTGAAGGTCCTGCAGAGGCCATTTTGAGTGAGAGGAGTGAAAGGATTTTGGGAAGATGTAGGAGAGATGGAATGGGATGCTTGAATGGAGATGAAGACTTGAGAGAGAGTTTATAAAAGGTGATGAAGAAGATGAATAGATGGTGGAAGTAAATGAGGGTAAGAGAGTGGGAGAAGTGGAGGAGAGAAAAGAGGAAGATGAAATGAATTTGGGAAAATGGGGAGTGGAAGAGGAAGATCGTGGGAAAGAGGGAGAGAGGAAACTGCCGGCAGGAGTTTATGATCATTGAATGGCGCGAAAACTGAAGAGACGGCGGAAATGACAGTGTAGGAATAGGGTTGAAGCGCCTCAAGTGACTTCGAACGACTTCATAAAAACGGATGAAGCGCTTGAAGCCACATTGAACGGGTGTGGAAATCCAGATTAAGCGCTTAAAGTCACATCGAACGAGTGAACATTTTGGGATAAAGCGCTTGATGTCACTTTGAACGAGTGACATCCTTAACATCAGGCGCTTGATGTAACATCGAACGCCTTAACAGTTTGAGATGAAGCGCTTAATGTCCACTGATCTTGAAAATTTTTGAAATTTTCATGCTCAAAACTCAAGATGGTTTTATCAACCCATATTGAGCAACCCCAACCTACTTCTTATGGATAAAAATACATCGCTAGGCAAGGGTTTCGTGAAAATGTCCGCAAGTTGGTCATGTGTAGGAACAAATTCTACACTTACCAAGTTCTTTTGTACACAATCACGGATGAAATGATACCTCACTTCAATGTGCTTGGTCCGACTATGTTGGACGGGATTTTGTGCAATATTTATGGCGGACGTATTATCACACAAAATTGGCACCTTTGAGAAGTGAATGTTATAATCATTTAACGTGTTAGTCATCCATAACAATTGTGCACAACACGAGGCGGCCGACACATATTCGGATTCCGCCGTAGAGAGAGACACACTGTTTTGTTTCTTGGAGAACCAAGAAACGAGACAATCTCCAAGAAACTGACAAGTTCCGGAGGTGCTCTTTCTATCAACTAGACTCCCCGCATAATCGGAGTCACAATAACCTCTTAAATCAAAACATGCATTCTTAGGATAAAATAAACCAAATTTCAAAGTACTTCTAAGGTATCTAAGGATGCGTTTTACCGCAATAAAATGCATCTCCCTAGGATCACTTTGAAATCTAGCACATAAGCATACCGCATGTAAGATATCGGGTCTACTAGCCGTCAAGTAAAGTAGACTACCTATAATGCCACGATACAAGGTTACCTCAACATGTTTTCCCTTTTCATCCTTGTCAAGCTTTGTACTTGTACTCATTGGAGTGTTCACCTCTCTTCCTTCACCAAAATTGTATTTTTTGAGCAAGTCTCTTGTGTATTTGGTTTGGGAAATATACACCCCATCTTCGGTTTGCTTGATTTGCAATCCAAGGAAATAATTGAGCTTGCCCATCATGCTCATCTCGAACTCACCTTGCATAAGACTAGCAAATTGCTCACAAAGACAATTGTTAGTAGCACCAAAAATAATATCATCAACATATACTTGAACAATTAAATGATTCCTACCTTGTTCTTTTATGAACAAAGTAGTGTCAACTTTACCTCTTGAAAAACCATTATTAAGAAGAAAAGTACTTAACCTCTCGTACCAAGCTCTTGGAGCTTGTTTGAGGCCGTAAAGAGCCTTTTTAAGTTTGAAGACATGATGTGGTAAATCATGACATTCAAACCCGGGAGGTTGTGCAACATACACTTCCTCTTGAATAACACCATTCAAGAACGCGGATTTAACATCCATTTCGTAAAGTGTAAAATCTCTATACCAAGCATATGCTAATAACATTCTAATAGCTTCAAGCCGTGCTACGGGTGCAAATGTCTCATCAAAATCAATACCTTCTTCTTGACGGTATCCTTGAGCAACTAACCTAGCCTTGTTTCTAGTGACATTACCTTGATCATCCATCTTGTTACGAAAAACCCATTTCGTACCAATAATAGGATGATCGTGTGGTTTGAGAACTTACTCCCAAACATCACTTCTTTCAAATTGGTTTAATTCTTCTTGCATAGCCAAGATCCAATTTTCATCAAGAAGTGCGTCTTTAATATTTTTAGGCTCTATAAGAGAGACAAATGCATTCTCTCTATATTGCCTTCGTGTGGTGATACCTCTATTTAAATCACCTATGACTAACTCTTGAGGGTGAGAACTTTTGTGCTTAAATGATCTAGGAAGATTGGATACATCACCTCCAACTTCCTCTTGATCATGTTCCGGAAGAGATGAACCTTCATCATTATCATGAACCTCATGTTCCGGAATGCGTGATGCATTTTCTACATTTTGTGAATCAACATGAGTAGAAGAGACATTTTTACTTGACTCACTAAGTTCATTTACACAAGGTGGAGGAGTGCCTTCAAGAGGTTCAACTCTCAAATCAACGAAGATGTTTCCATTTGGAGGATCATCAACGATCTCTCGTTGAGGAACAACCATAGGAACATCCTCAAGAATTTCTTCTTGAGGAGTCACATCTTCATCCTCTTCACAATCCTCATTAAGTTTAGGTTCATCACTAAGTGACTCATTAAACTTAACATGGATTGATTCTTCCACCTTTTGACTCCTTTTGTTGAAAACACGAAATGCTTTACTATTTGAGGCATAACCTAAAAAGATACCTTCATCCGCTTTGAGGTCAAGTTTGTCCAAAGTATCTTTGGTATTAAGTATAAAACACTTGCAACCAAAGACTTTGAAATACCCAATGTTGGGAACTTTTCCATTCCAAAGCTCATAGGGTGTTACATTTAGATATGGTCTCAAATAGACACGATTGATCACATGGCAAGCGGCATTAACCGCTTCGGCCCAAAAATACTTGGGCAAACCGAACTCATTCAACATTGCTCTACACATTTCTTGTAGAGTTCTATTCTTTCGTTCGGCCACACCATTTTGTTGAGGAGTTCTAGGTGCCGAAAGGTCATGAGAGTATCCTTTGGATACACAAAACCTTTCGAAATCACCATCGAACTCACCACCACGATCACTACGGATGGTTTTGATGGTGTCACCCACATGATTTTCCAATCGTTTACTTAGACTTATAAACTCACTACATGCATCACTTTTCTTAGCAAGAAACATCACCCACGTATAACGAGTATAGTCATCTACTACCACAAAGGTATAATGTTTACCACCCAAGTTTTTTGTTCCAACATCCCCATACAAATCCATATGAAGCAATTGTAGGGGCTTGGAGGTGGAAATATTTGTCTTGGGTTTGAAACTTGTTTTCACAAATTTCGCCTTTTGACAAGTGTCACATAAGTCATTGTTTTCGAAACTCATTTTTGGAAGGCCTCGGACTTTATCGTTTTCGCAAATAACTTTAAATGTTTTGAAACATACATGTCCGAGACGTCTATGCCATAGTTGCGTCAAATCATTCTTAGCAACTAGACACGATACATTTTGAAAAACCAAATCGTTGATGCTAACTTTGTAAATATTTTTGAAACGCAAAGCTTCAAATAAAATCTTTTCTTCCTTTTTCACAACACACTTTGTTTTCAAAAACGTTACCTCATAGTTAGCATCACAAAGTTGACTGACACTTATCAAGTTAAACTTAAGACCTACAACATATAAAACATCACTAAGAGAGAAGGAATCGTTACCCACAATTCCATGTCCTTTTATTTGGCCTTTGCTATCGCCAAAGTGGACAACTCCTCCGTCTTGCATAGTGAGTCTATGGAAGAGACGTTTGTCTCCCGTCATATGGTTGGAACACCCACTGTCCACGACCCATTTGACCTTCTTGTCTTTGCTTTCTCCATTGAGTGCTAGGGCCTACAAAAGAACCATATGAAGTTGGTACCCTTTTTGTTTTGGGTCCTTGAAGGTTAGTTACCTTCATCTCGCCTTTCGGCACCCACACAAGATTCTTATTATTTTTAGCTCTACATACTCTTTCTACATGACCTTTCCTATTGCAATAAAAACATGTAGGAGTATGCTTGTGTGTTGGTGCATGCTTGTGCGAATGTTTATGCATTGGCACATGTCGAGTTTCCTTCTTAGGAACCACCTTCTTCGGAATAGAAGAAGGTTTTTGTTTCACAACATGAACCAAAGGTTGTGATACCTTTGGTGCATTAGCCTTTTGTTTAGGCATGTGCCTTTGCTTCTTCAAGGAGGTTTTGGACTCCTTGACCACTTGTGCTTGTTCATTTTTATTTCCCTTCTTAGATGCATACATGGCACTAGGTTTGATTTTAGCTTTCATGCTTGGCTTAGATGCATCTTTGATCTCAATCTTTTTAGCACTTACCCTTGATTCATTTTTCTTATCCTCAAGGGCTTGAGCACATGATTTCATCAAATCATGTTTCTCTTCAAGTGCAATCACATGCATTGTTAAAAATATTTCATGTTCAAGTTGCAATGCAATGTGATTTTCTAACGTGTCATTATACTCATTTATGCATGCTCTAAACTCTTTCTTGACACGTTGATACTTTAAATCAAGGAGATCATTTTCTTGTATTAAATCATCTCGCTCATCAATAACTTTATAATGAGATGAAATGTTGCATACCTCCTTGTCATCGTCAATGGCCATTAGTGCGAAGAATTCCTTGTCAAGATCATCTTCCACCACCCCCGTGAGTGCAAGATCATCTCGATCGCCATTGTCGCTCTCGGATCCGGAAAGGAAACTCTCCCAATGGGCTACTTTCGCTTGCAAAGCCTTCTTCCTTTGGTAGATGGCCTTTTTATCTTTGAGTTGCGGCTCCTTCACCCGACAATCCTTCATGAAGTGACCAAGCTTCCCACATTTGTAGCATTTATTCTCTTGGTCCTTCACCTTGTCCTTGGAGTACCTTTCCTTGACGAATCTCTTGGCTTCGTCACCATTCTTTCTTGCAATGCGTCGGAATCTTTTGACAAAAAGTCCGACTTCATCATCCGAGTCCTCCGACTCAACTACCAATGCCTTTGAAGATTGGCGAATAGGATCATTCTTCTCTTGTGCATCCAAATGAATCTCATAAGTGATGAGATTCCCGTATAACTCGTCCAAGGTGATTGTTTCAAGATCCTTGGACTCCTCAATGGCCGTCACTTTCGCGTTCCATTCTCTTCCTAAACTGTTTAGGAAGCAATAGTTTAGATCCTCTTGTTCTATCTTCTTGCCAACCGCTTTGAGAAGGTTGACAAGCTTGGTGAATCTTTGGATGGACTCTTCAATCTTTTCACCTTTGGGGACAGTGAAGTTGTAAAATTGTTTTATCAACTGTCTCCTTTTGGCCTTTCTTACTTGAGATGTTCCTTCGTGGATCATCTCAAGCTTTGTCCAAGCCTCGTGTGCAGATTGGACACCTTGAATCTGAGCTCTCTCATTTGTGGAAAGAGAGCTATTTAAAATAGCAAGAGCTTTGCTATTTATGGCCAACTGAAACTCCTCCTCAGGAGTAGGATCATCAATATCGATGGGAACCATAGATCCTCTTGAGACCTCAACCCATATTCTGTGAGAACAAGAACGCAAGTAGGTTTCCATGTTTGACTTCAACAG
This sequence comes from Eustoma russellianum, assembly GCA_036186865.1. Classification (NCBI taxonomy): domain Eukaryota; kingdom Viridiplantae; phylum Streptophyta; class Magnoliopsida; order Gentianales; family Gentianaceae; genus Eustoma; species Eustoma russellianum. The sequence goes on from AP025044.1 coordinate 34,854,390, forward strand.
AGGGTAGTTTAAAGGGTCAAACATGGGAACTTTAACATGAACATTTGAGATAGAAGGGAATAGGGTTTCCTGCCTCCTTCTTCTGGAGGTTTCAGCACTAGGAGAACCCAAATCATCAAAAACAAAGGGATCCATACTAGAAATGATCAAGTCTTGTATTTGGACTCAAATAAGCAAGATGAGGCTCTGATACCAATTGTTAGGTCCCTTAGAACACACTAGAAGGGGGGGTTGAATAGTGTGTTCACCAAGTATGAATATTTTGTGGCTATTTTTCGTTTTTGAGTGCAACCAATACTTGGATGTGTTCTTTAGAAAGAATAAAACTTGAAAGACAGTAAAGAACACAAGTATGTGTAGAGGTTCAAGTCAAGAGACTCTACTCCTCTACTTTCTTGATGTTTCACAAGAAGGATTTTGAAATGGGGATTGTTATTTCTTTTGGGGGAAACAACAATCAAAACAAAATCAAGAAAATACAAAACTAGGCACCTTGCCTAGACCACAACCAAGAATTCTAACCGTTTGAAGTTTAGCCTCCAAAGATCTTCTTTGCCCTCAAAGAAATCTTGTAGGAAGAATAGTGCACCACACACTATCAACTAACCCTTCAAAGTCTAGAAAACTTAAACAAAGAGCACCCTTGCTCCTTGACCAACAATCTACCCAATCTCTCACAGAATAATCTCACCAAGAAGAAGACTCTTCTTCTTACAATAATCACGCTCAACAATAAAGTAAAGATGTACAAAGATTACAAATATTTTGAGAGCTTGAACTTGAGAGAACTTGAGAGCTTGCAATGTAGAAAGTTGGAGAAGAGAATGAAGAAAACCCTTCTTTTATCATTCTTCAAAATTCTTCCCGTTTGAAAGCTTCTGCCCAGCCAATAATGGGATTTGGCAGCTTGTGAAGGTACTTCTGCATTCTTGGGAAACTTTTCTTGGCATGTAGCAAACATTTTGAAGAGGATCCAAAACTTTGGCCAAGAATGGAAAACTGGCAACTCTGAGTGTGAGAGAAAACCTGCGAAAATAACACTAAAAGAAGAGGGTACAAAGAGTCAACTGGTTAGAAAATGAAGCAAAAAGACATTTGTACCGTTGAGCACATGAAGCGCCTAAACTGTCTAAAGAATAGGCGTTCAAAGTAGCATGAAGCGCTTAATGTGAAAAAGAACATGCGTTCGAAGTCACATTAAGCGCCTTATGTTGGCAACTGAGTGCGTTCGAAGTGACATGAAGCACCTAATGTAGCACTTCATGCTAGTTCGAACTAAAACTGACATTTTCTCAGAACCAGACCTTGGGAAAGCGTGTTTATTCAGAGAAAAGTACTTTTGACTTGGTGAAACACTTGAAGCGCTTAAAGTAGCGTTCGAAGTGTTCGGACATTTCATCAGGACACATGAAGCGCTTGATGTAAGCGTTCGAAGTGTCCTGACTTTCAACACTTCACTTGAAGCGCCTGATCAAGGCGTTCGAAGTGTTCTGGACTCCACCAAGATACATTAAGCGCCTGAAGTGAGCGTTCGAAGCGTACTGACTTCAAACCATCAACTTGAAGCGCCTAATCTAATATTTTCAAGTGCCAACCTTGTGCAAATCATCAAAACCAAATTATATTCTAACATATACTACCAATAAAATGAGTTTATCTACCTTACCATTGAGGGTAGCCAAGTCTTTCTAACCTATAATTTTGAAGTAGAAGCCACCCATAGACACTCCAAGTCAACATTCACCAGGATGTAGTTGTTCATCTTTAGCCAATCAACTTTGGCTTCATAGCTATGAAGTATTCAAGCCATATCCTAGTACTGCTTTCTGGCCTTTGTGTTGTTAGGCTTTGATGTACGTCAAGCATCAAGGCTCGTTAGAGTGGCCTTCTTCATATAGAAGAAATGCCCTTTTTAGTTTTTAGTTGAAGAGGGCAGGTTCTTGAAAAATTCAAACACTTTGTGCAATGTTTGCTTGCTAAAACAAAACCAGCTCTCATAGTTTTTCTCACGCGGAGGAACCTCAGAAGGACACAATTTCAAACCCAAACCAGAATGGCTCAGAGGAAAAGTAAGTAACAAGTTAAGGTTCTCAGCCTATTGGACATGATTTGAGGAAGCTTGAGCTGATAGAATCCTAAAATCATTTCCAAAGGAAAATGAGGAGGAAGAATAAAACTTATCCTAAAGAATCTATCATAGACAGCTTCATAATCTTAAGTGGTTCATACGTTGTCTGATAAGGTTAAATCTGTCACGGTTGATCTAGTGAACTTCACAAAGCCTCACCATATCATCCTGTGACAGTTTATAGAAGCAACTCCGCATCCGATTGGATATCCCACCTTTATCCAAGGCTCTAAATCTAAGAGAATTGGGATCAAAAGTGCAGAGAGTATAATTTTTTAAAAAAAATCTAAGATTTGCTCTATCCATGACAATCACTCTAGGGGAGGGTTGAATAGAGTAACATGTTATTTTTTGGGTTTTTTATTTTCTCCAAACACATTTAAATGCTCTCTAAAGTAAAAAAGACAGGGATAAGAAATAATGGATGAAGATACACGATATAGAATGGTTGGAATCTATTTGATTCTACCCCGCTAACACTTTGTTTCTAGAGTAGATTTTTAACATGAACTTTTCTTATTACCTTCAATAAAGAACAGGAATAACAACAACAATACATACACTAGTGTAGGCACCAACTGCATTAACAACTTATTGCATAAACACCTTGTGCAACATCAACAATAACAGCCATAAGCATGGAGCAATCCTTGCTTTTTTACAACTTCAACAAAGTTCTATCAAAGAACTTTAACCAAGTGGATTTGGGAAAGTAGTGGAATTACATTTTCAAATAAGTGTAGAAAATATGCAATAGATCAAATATGGTTAATTTTCTTGTGCCAGACTATTATTCTCACAATACAACAATGAAAAAAAGCAGCAAAGGCTTAATAGACTTTAAGCACTTTTGAACATTTGGGAGATTTTTTTACCAATGGGGGATGAATCTTGAAAAAGATAAAAAGTATATAAGTTCCTCATTTGAGCTTAGTCAATATATAGAGGGGTGAGCGACATTTTTACAGCCTCCATAAAGTCTTCAACTCCAGCAATTGTCATGAAGATGTCCAATGCCTTCAATAACCCTATGGTTGGACTTAATGCTCCATAGTCATCCTAGAATATCTTAGGCATGTTAACAATATTCAAGAAACCATTATAGATGTTGAGAAAAAGTCCAGAGTTGATATAGGTAAGATTAAAGAGAGAAAGCAATTTAAATATTTCTTGGATTTTGTTCCAACGGCTATAAAAATTTGAATTATGGATTACATCGATCAACCAATGTCTCAAAATTTTAGAGATTGATGTCATGTCAATCGAACGATGTCCTCAGGCTGAGTGATTGATGTCTTAAAGTGTGGCTTCAATTATGCTCATTACCTACATCGATCGATCAATGTTCCTTTCTTTAGATACTGATGTCGCATCAATCATCGATGTGCTTCAACCCTAATAAATCGGGTAATTACTCAGGACAACTCAGCACGATTATGCTCAATAACTTTTCGAATATAAACCTTAGTAGGTCACAACAACCTGGGAGAAACTTAAAATTTAAATAAACTTCTTCACAGCCTATAAGATCCGGCCCGTAGCCTACAGGATCCTGCCTGTAGCCTGCAGCATACAACCTGAGCCCAAGCACGAGCCCAAGCCCGAGCACGGGCCGAGCTGAGCTATTTCCACTTATTTTTCTCTAGCTTTGAGCATTAATTTTTTATTCACTCGGTATCATAATTGTGTAATTCAAAAGCCTAAAATTACTACTCGTTACGTATATAATGCTGTAGGATCTGGCTTGCAGCCTGCAGTCTGCAACCTGAGCACAAGCACGAGCCCAAGCCCAAACATGGGTCGAGTTGAGCTGATTGCACTTATTTTTTTTTCTACTTTGAGCATTAATTTCTCATTCACTCGGCATTGTAATTGAGTTATTCAAAAGCCTAAAATTATCTACTCGTTACGTAGATAATTAAGGATTCGTTAGTTTCCACTTGTTATTAACAAAACTAAATATAATTAAGCTCAAAATACGTTGCTAACCACGGTTTACAACTTGGTTCAATTCAAATTTCTCCAGCAATTTGAGTCACATGAATCATCAAGAAGGTGAATGTTTTCTGCTTTAGACAAATTAAAGGAAATTCTGAATTACTTGGTATGCATTCAGTGATCATCTTTCGAAGCGTTGCATTTCGCATTGTCATGAATAAAAGGGATCTTTGATGGAATCCCTTTGACTCTTATTTGCCGATCTAGATGAAGCGGAAACTTCTTATTCTTCTGCCATGCAGCCTGATAAAGTTTTATGGTGACCACTTATATTGTCAAAATTCATCAAACACAAATCAATAATCGAATTGATATGCCAAACAATGAGTCTCAAGCTTCCCGATAGCAGAACTGCTTGAGGAAATAGGAAGAAGAAAGCAACCAGAGAAAAAACCAATTCTGAAAAGTAGAGAGATATTTTGATTGATTGAGAAAAACCACAATTATTCCTCTTGATCACACAGGCCAAAGCATATATACACAACCATCGCATACAATACAAAAGAAAGAAGATACAAGGCGGGAAATATGAATACAATGCGAATTTACTGATCTGCCCTACATTAACTGCCTACTCAGCTTATACAACCGAAGGGTAAAACAGACATTTCTAGTTTCTTCTAACCGCTGCTATTCCTTAGCTCCAACTGATTTCAGCTCCTCTGTTGCACCTTCAGTTCTTTATTCATCCTGCAGCACTCATGCTTCTGATCCATCTCCATCCTTCATTTCAAGCAATCCAACGACCATACTGCGACCTCACACGGATTGTGCTTTCTTGGTCAATTAGCCCGCTGCATTTGGTGCCATCAATTTATCAGCTGTTGCTCCATTGCTTCCACTCATGTTAACTGCGATTTTAACACCCCCCTTCAAGCTTTGCTTACCGTAGATGTTAAGAGCTCCTAGTGACTTCATTAGAACTTCTAGCCTTTCAGAGTCCAAAGGCTTTGTGAATAAATCAGCCAACTGCAGCTCAGACCTTATGGGCATTAGTTTTAATGTCCCATTTTGCACCTTCTCTCGTGTAATATGACAATCTAAATCTACGTGCTTGGTTCTTTCATGAAAGACATGATTCTCAGCAATGTGCATAGCACTCTTGCTATCACAAAATACTTCTACTGGAGTCTGCTTTCTCAATCTCAAGTCATCTGCCATATACAACCGCCATTGAACTTCACAAGCCAATGATGTCATGGCCCTATACTCCGCTTCAAATGAAGATTTAGACACAGTTGTCTGTTTCTTAGCTCTCCAAGATATTAAAGTATCACCAAGAAAAACACAATATCCAGTGATTGATTTTCTGGTCTCATTGCACCCCGCCCAATCTGAATCTACAAAGGCTCTCAATCACAACTCACCTTTACTAGGAAACATAAGGCCTTGTCCCACAGTTCCTTTCAGGTACATTAACAATCTGTGGGCTGATTTTTGATGGTTCTCAGTGGGACAATCCAAAAATTGGCTTAACTGCTGTACTGCAAAGGATATATCCGGCCTTGTAATAGTCAAGTAGATTAACTTCCCTATGAGACTTCTGTATTGCACCTTGTCTGAAAGCATAGGACCATCATCGTGAGTCAGCCTCGTAGTACTCTCCATAGGACTTCTAGCTGGTTTGGACGCAAGGAAGCCAGTTTCTGCAAGTAATTCCAGTGTGTATTTTCTTTGATTGATAAGTAACCCCCTTGGGACCTAGCTACTTCTATGCCAAGGAAGTATCTGAGGTCCCCCAAATCTTTAATTCTGAACTCTGAAATGCAGGGAGGCCTTAATCTGATTGATAGCAGACAAATCTGAACAGACAACCACAATATCATCTACAAAGACTAGAAGGATTAATAGTGCAGACCCTATGGATTTTCTGAACAGTTTAGTCATTTTTAGACTGAGTAAATCCCTGAGACAACAAAAAAACAAGTGAGCTTGGAATTCCAGTCTGTACTAGCTTGTTTGAGGCCATAAAGGCTCTTCTGAAGCTTACACACCATGTTGTGCTGTGATATTTCTAGTCCAGGAGGAGGCTCCATGTATATTTCTTCACGAAGATCTCCATGAAGAAATGCATTGTTGACATCCATCTGCTGAACATGCCACCCTTGGTGTGCTGCCAGTGCTAATACCGTTCTCACAGTTGTCATTTTTGCCACATGTGAGAAGGTTTCTTGGTAGTCCACTCCATAATGCTGGGTATATCTTTTGGCAAAAAGCCATGTTTTGTATCTCTTTACACTCCCATCTTGCTTTAGTTTGACTTTGTAGACCCATTTACATCCAATTGGCGGTTTTTTTGGAGGCAGTGGCACCATTTCCCATGTATGATTATCCTGCAAGGCTTGTAACTCAGCATCCATAGCTGCTTGCCATTGTGGTAGTCTTGCTGCATCTGCATAAGAAGAAGGCTCCAAATGCAAGCTTAGATTTAAAGCATATGTTTTTCAGTGAGGAGCCAAAGATGCAAGGCTGAAGGAGTTTTCAAGTGAATGTGGAGAAGACATGTGATGGTGAGCAGTGGTCGAAGTGATTTGATTACAGTAATACTATTGAAGATAGGATGGGGCTCTTTTTTCTCTTGTAGGCCGAGTATTAGAATTGTTGATTGGCAGACAGGCAGGCAGGTTGATGCTAATTGAGGAAATGTCAATAGGAGCTGTGTCAACGGATTCGTGGGAAGTGAGGGAATTCTGGTCAGTGGCTGAAGATGGAGAAGGCATATGATGTAAGGAAGAGGAATAGTTGGGTGTTAAGGATGCTGTGTCAGGTGTGTCTGTAATGACATCTGAGAGTACAAGTGTATTGAAGAGATCAAAGGACTGAGTAGATGGTAGAGACAATGGGACATAAGGCAGGTCAGATTGAGGCGCTGAGTGAAAGGGAAAGGTAGACTCGTGGAATTGAACATCTCTAGAAATGAAAACGTCTTTAGTGGCCAAGTCTTGTGAGATATATCCCTTGGTATTAAGAGAAATTCCTAGGAAGACACTTTTCCTAGACCGGGGGCAAATTTCTCTTTATGTGGTCGAGTGTTTAGACCAAATGCTAGACACCCAAAAACTCTCAAATTTTGATACTCAGGAGCTCTCTGAAATAGCAGGTCATGAGGTGTGTTGTTGTTCAGTAGAGGTGTGGGTAGGATATTTATTAGGTATGCTGCGTGCTGCACACAGAAACTGCAGTAGCTAGGAGGAAGGTTGGGTTGGATTTTCAAGGCTCCGGCAACGTTGAGCAAATGTTGTTGTTTTCTTTCTACAGTGCCATTCTGTTGTGGAGTGTGGACGCAGCTAGTTTGGTGCACCATTCCATCAAAAGCATAATATTGAGACATCTTAAATTCTTGTCCATTATCTGAACGAATTATTTTTATATGAGTGTCAAATTGCACCTGAACATACTTGCAAAAGCTCTTCAATATGCATTGAGTTTCAGATTTTGCTTGCATCAAATAAATCCAGCAATATCTAGAAAAATCTGTAGAAATAAGAGGGTTTGAGTGATTTCAAAATAAGAAATTTGAATATATATATATCTATATAAACGTTGAGTATATATATATACACAAGTGTACATGTATGCATGATAACTTGCCTTATTTAGCTTATATATTATGTTGCCGTACTAACGAGCCATGAAGCATTAAAGCTTACATCATATGGCGAACATTTGTTGAGTTTATACTATTTTCAGGTGCCACAATTAATGAACTAAAGTAGTTCATTAAGTGAAGTACTTAGTTTAATAAACTAAGTAGTTCATTAAAGGAAGATGCATTTGGAAAAGGCACAAAGGGAACATGGCTATGGAAGGAAAGTCTTCTTCTCCTCCCCACATTCATTCCACACGCCTTTTACACATATATATACTATATTTTCAGATTTTTTATAAAAGGCACATACACATGTATTCCAACGTACTACCGACACGTTATATATCTTACGTACGTACGTTAACGTCACACCACTATACTTAACTCATATTTATGAGTATATTCAGGTCTTATATCATATGATATAAGATATGGTGATGACAAATTAAATACGACACGATAAAAGGTTCTAAACCGAAATTTGTCGTATCGGGCGAATACCGAAACTTCGCCAATGTGTCACGTACTTGCCATAAATAAATGGCCAGCCCATATACATCAAAAATTGATGAAAATTTCGTGATACACATGGTGTGATTAGCCAAAAATACTTTCCATGTCGGCACACACAAATCACCCCACATTTATGCCAAAATGTGAAGATTCCAATTTTATTTTTGTCACATGTTTATGGTACCATTTTAAATCAGCCAAGAGCTGAAATTTAAAATATATATTATATATATTATGTATAACATAATATATATATCATGTGCAAAAGTTGGAATTTAAATTAGAGAAAAATCGGGTAATCGATAAATATCGAAAATTCGGTTTTCTACGCACTTAACATGGAACGTTTTTCTTGACCATGATGTGACACGTATCTAGACACTTTTTACATATAATATACATCTTAAAGTGTTCTAGAAAATTAAATTAAGGGCTGATTGGAATATTACATGTGTGTATTATTAAATGTGCACTATTTTACAAAGTTAGCAAAAATAAATTTCAGCACATGTATATACACTTTCAAACGTCACTACAGCTGAGTTGGAGCAAATGTGGAGCCTTGTTGGCATGTTGATTGGTCAAGGATCAATCATACAATGTTGATGAATCAAAGAGAGAAGCTACAAAAGGTAAGTATTCAACATATACCTCTCTTATGTCACATGCTGAAAATTTCAGCATGTTACATACATAGTGGCCGAATTCTTCATGACTAAGGAAGATATTTTGTCAATTTTTCATTAAAGGATTAATTAAAGGAGTTATGGAAATGATTTGAATGTTATGTAAGGTAATTAAGTGTGATATTTTTCATATCACACATGCTGAAATTTTTCAGCATGTGTGAAGGGTGTGCTGGCCGAAATCTACCCCTCTTTGTGTCCAAGTTCATTCTTCATTTGTTAGCAAGACCTACCTTATATAATTGATTTATTTTTATGACAAAAATTCAAAGGAAAATGGCAAATAATCTGAATTTATCCCATGTTGTAAATGCTGAAAATTTCAGCATTGAAAAAAGGTGCTGGACGATTTTTTGAGGATGGAAGGAAGGATATTTTGTGTCTTGCACTTGATGATAGAATTTGTGACTTATGGTATGATTTTATGATTGATATTGGCACATGTTTAAAGTGATTATTTCAGATTTTCCATGTCATCAAATGATGACAACATTGAGCCAATAAAGAGGTGCCAAGTAAGCAAAGACTAAATGATGATCCAATGGAATGATGCCAAGTAAGCAAAGCATTGTCACCATGATATCTTACACTCTCTCAAGCACTCAAAAGGAAATTTTCAAGAGGGGGAGAAGGCTATAGGGGACGGCTGCAACCTATAAGGAAGGAAGAGGAGAACAAACAAATACAACACCAAGATTTGCATTCTAAAGTGATCAAAGTGCCAAGCCTCTTTTCTCCTACATCTTCTTTCTTTCTTCTCTTGTAAAAAGCCTATTGTATTTTACTTCTTTCAATCTTGAATAGGCTTCATAGAAACCACCATTCATTCATCTTTGTAAAAGATTGATCAAGGTGTGATCAATCTTCATCCTAGCGAGATGGTGTTGTTCGTGTGAATTGTACTCGACATACAAGGTTTGTAAAGGGTTGGAGTTAGGTGTAACTCTATCAACCCTGCGGTAAGGTGTACTGCGTGTGTGTGATTAGTGTGAACCAAGGAAGGTGTTCCTTGAAGACTGGAGTAGGTTGTTTATAACCGAACCAGTATAAAATTCTTGGTGCAATTTACTTTCTGCATTTACGTTTCAGTTTCTGCACTGTTTACTCATATTGTTCACGTTCGTAAAAATAGTAAACGTTTTCCAAAAATTATAAAAATTTCCAGAAACATACATAAACGTTCTAGGGTTAATTTGGCACAAGTTTCAACCCTTTTGGACAAGTATAAGTCATTCAAACATCAAAAGTTCTGAGACTAGTGCAGTCTGATTTTCACACTTGCAAAGATTGAGACTTTGGGTGTATTTGATCTACTTCCCAAAAGAATTCTCAAAAACTGTTTCAACCAATTTAATTATAGTGTGTGAAGAGTTATTGGTCAAATTTTCAGATCATTTGGACATTCACACAAATAGGAATTAATTTTTCAAAACCATCTACCGGTTCTGGCATATTTGCACAATCTGAGTGCCAACGGTTTTTGAAGGGGTTAAAGGTTGAATTTTGATTGGAAATTTTTAGGGGACCCTCATAACATCTGAGGCTAAGTTCTCTCAAAATTTCATAATTTTTGAAGACCTCTAACCTAGTTTTTAAAACGTTTTAAGACTGGTCCTGAAAACAGAATCTGTTTTCAGAACTTGAATTGATTAGGTTTAAAGAAATTTTAAAAACCTTATTTTTCGCACCATCTATTCAACCCCCCCCCCCTTCTAGTGGTGCCTTGCAGATCCTACAAGTGGTATCAGAGCGCAGGAATACTCACTACAAGGAATCCAGCGATTCGGTGAGATGGCATCCACAAATCTCAAAACCGAACAAGAAGGTATGTCGAGCCAAAGGCCTCCACTTTTTGACGGTGAGTCTTTTATTCAATGGAAACTTAGGATGAAACTTTTTCTTATGGCTATAGATATAGATCTTTGGTCAATAATTGAAGATGGTCCATATGTCCCATCTAATGTATCCACTGTAGACGGAGTTACTTTAGAAGTTATTAAAACTAGACAAGAATATACGAGTGATGATAAAAAGAAGCTTAGTATGAATGCTAGGGCTATGCAATTGCTTTTAAACGGATTGAGTAAAAGTGAGTCTAGTTATGTGTCAAATTGTTCGAGTGCACAAGAAATGTGGAGAATTTTAGAAATGAAACACGAAGACACGAGTCAAGTAAAAGAGTCAAAAATTAATATGCTCATGTCTACTCTTGAGTCTTTTAAATTGTTGCCTAATGAGTCGATTGTAGATATGGATCTTCGTTTAACTAACATCTATAACTCTCTTGAGTCTCTTGGTAAGGCTTTTACTACGCAGGAAAAGGTACAGAAAGTCTTACGAAGCCTTCCTTCGGAATGAGACCCTAAAGTGACTGCTATAGAAGAAAGTAAGGAGACTAAATCAATAAAAATGGAAGAACTCATTGGCTCACTCAAAGTTTATGAAAACAAACTTACTATTCGGAAATCGGAATCATCTAAACAAGGTAAGACAATTGCTTTTAAATCAAATGAATACGTCTCCCCTCCCTCCGATCACGTAGATGATAGTGATTCCGAATCGGATAATGATGATTTAATTCTATTGGCTAAAGGACTAAGAAGTACATTCAGTTATAGGAACTTTAAGATCTCTCTTACGGATCTCTTTTA
>AP025044.1:34878598-34899160 GCA_036186865.1 Eustoma russellianum
GAAAGGACCCAAAGTTAAAAGGGTACCTAAATCATTTTTGCACATTGCAGGGAGTCCACACATCGAAAGATACAACTATTAAGTGGTTCCTTGAAGTGGATGCTCGAGACACATGACGGGTGACCCGAGCCTGTTCACCAAACTAAAGAAGGTGACAAAAGGCGGATCCGTGACCTTTGGAGACAACAACGAAGGCAAGATCATCGGAAAAGGTACGATTGGAAATCCAAGCACTCTCCAAATCTCCAACGTATTTTTGGTAAGCAACTTATCCTACAATCTTCTTAGCATTTCTCAATTTGTTGACAACGGTTTTAATGTGTGTTTTACTCACCCTTATTGCAATATAATAAATAAAAATAGAGAAACCGTTTTAAAAGGAAAACGAGAAGGTAATATTTTTACGCTTTCTATGGATGATGTGGTAGACGCTAAAGTTAAGTGCTTTATGTCAAATGAACCCAGTGTGAATTTATGGCATAGACGTTTAGGACACATTGGCATTTCCACACTAGAAAAACTTCAACGAAAGAACCTAGTACGAGGATTGCCTACGCTTGATTTAGACAACTTTCAGTTGTGTGAATCTTGCATAAAAGGCAAACAAACACGTGAGTCACTTAAGCCTAAAAACGAAATAAGCACGACTAGAATTTTAGAACTATTGCATATTGATTTGTTTGGTCCTAGTCGCACTACAAGCCTTGGTGGGCGCCACTATGCATGCGTGATTGTTGATGATTTTTCTCGTTATACTTGGACTTTATTTCTTGCACATAAGGATGATAGCGCCATTGAGATTGCAAAATTAATTAGACAACTTGAAAATCAATACGGTGTAAGTGTGAAAAAGATAAGAAGTGATAGAGGCGGTGAGTTTAAAAACAAAGAGATGATTTCATTTTGCGAAGAAAAAGAAATCAAGCATGAGTTTTCGCCACATAGAACTCCACAATTAAATGGAGTAGTAGAAAGAAAGAATCGTACATTACAAGAAATCGCTAGGACTATGTTATGCGAAAATAAATTGCCTAGATTTCTGTGGGCGGAAGCCGTAAATTGTGCATGCTATATTGTAAATCGCCTATCTATAAGAAAGAAAATAAACAAGACGCCTTATGAGATTTTGAATGATCACATGCCTAAGATTGACTATTTTCGTGTGTTTGGATGCAAATGTTTTGTTTTAAATACAAAAGATAATTTAGACAAATTTGAATCCAAATCAATTGAGTGCATTTTTGTTGGATATTCTATAAATTCAAAGGCATATAGGTGTTATGATCCTCTCACTAGAAAAATCATGGAATCTATTCATGTGAAATTCAATGAATTTGGTGAGATTGATAAAGATAAGGAATATGACGATAACTTTGAATTGAAACCCGTGTTGAATGAAGATGATGGTTCTTTTGATATGCATGATATGAATGACACACTAGAAATGCATGATCACATAGAAATGCATGATAACATAGAAAATAATCAACCAAGATGGCATAGAGATCACCCACATGATCTCATCATAGGCGACCTCACTCACGGTGTGCGACCACGTAGAAGAATTACTTCGGACGAAATAAATAAATTTCATGCTATGATTTCTGAAATTGAGCCCAAAAATGTGCATGATTCTTTGAGTGATTCTTCTTGGATTGATGCCATGCATGATGAACTTAATCAATTTGTTAGAAACGATGTATGGGATTTAGTGCCACGACCACAAGACAAGACTATAATAGGCACAAAGTGGGTGTTTAGGAAAAAAATGAATGAAGAAGGAAAGGTTGTTAGAAATAAAGCGAGACTTGTAGCACAAGGATATAATCAAGAAGAAGGAATTGACTACGATGCAACATTTGCACCCGTAGCACGTTTAGAAGCTGTATGACTATTACTTGCTATTGCTTGCATGAAAGATTTCAGATTATATCAAATGGACGTAAAAAGTGCATTTCTAAACGGATTTATACAAGAAGAAGTATACGTGAAGCAACCACCCGGTTTTGAAAATTTGAAACATCCCGATCACGTGTACAAACTAAAGAAGGCACTATACGGCCTAAAGCAAGCACCGAGAGCATGGTATGATCGTTTTGCTACTTTTCTTTTAGAAAATGATTTTAAACGAGGTACTATAGATAGTACACTATTTTTGAAACAAGATAAATTGGATTTACTTATTATCCAAATGTACGTTGATGACATTATTTTCGGTTATACCTCACATAGACTTGTTGAAGATTTTGAAAATTGCATGAAATCTGAATTTGAAATGTCTATGGTTGGTGAACTTAATTATTTTCTTGGCTTGAAAATTAAGCAAACAAGTAAAGGGATTCACATAAGTCAAGCAAAATATGTCAATGACATGAATAAAAAGTTTAACTTTGAAAATTTGAAACCATCCCCCACCCCTATGAGTGTCACTACTAAATTAGACAAAGACGAACATGGTAAAAATGTTGATAATGGCTTGTATCGATCTATGATAGGTTCTTTGCTATATTTAACTGCTAGTAGGCCTGATATCATGTTTAGTGTATGCATGTGCGAACGATTTCAGAGTCAACCTAAGGTGTCTCATTAAAATGCGGTAAAAAGAATATTCCGTTATATTAAGCACACGCCCACCTTAAGAATTTGGTACGATAAGGATTCCACATTTGACTTACATGATTATACTGATGCAGACTATGATGGATGCAAAATAGATAGAAAAAGCACGAGTGGGACTTGCCAATTTATAGGAAACTCATTCATTTCATGGTTTTCCAAAAAGCAAGCAAGCGTTGCTTTGTCCACTACTGAGGCTGAGTACATGGCACTTAGCCTTTGTTGCACACAATTGTTGTGGATAAAACAACAACTTTCGGACTTTGGAATTACCGTAAATAGAATTCCTATATATTGTGATAGTATGAGTGCCATTAATTTGTCTAAGAACCCCATGTTACATTCTAAGGCTAAGCATATAGAAGTACGCTATCACTTTCTTCGTGATCACGTAAACAATGGTGATATCGTCATAGATCACGTACGCACAGAAGCACAAGTAGTGGATATCTTTACAAAAGCCTTAAATCAAGCCACGTATGAATCTCTTCGTTCCAAATTAGGCATGATTTCTGTTGATATGATTTGATTTGACGTGATTTGATTCTCTTTCCTTGTTAACAGGAATCTTTTGATTTACTTTCCAAAATAAAGGGGAGAGAAAGCATGATTTAAGGGGGAGAGAGAGACTAATTTATACTGATTGCACAAATCAAGGGGGAGCCGGATTTGAAATTTGAAATTCAAATTTCAAATTTGTGCATATTTGAAGGGGGAGCGATAGCATTTAAATCATGTGCACAAGTTATTTTGAAAATCATCAAAAGGAGGAGATCGTAGAGAAAAGGGGGTTTGAGCGATTTCAAAATAAGTGACTTAAATGCATGATATATACACACACGTGCATGAGATATACATGTATGCATGATACATTGCTATTACTTGCCTTATTTAGCTTATATATAATGTTGCCGGACTAACGAGCCATGAAGCGTTAAAGCTTACATCATATCGCAAACATTTGTTGTGTTTATACTATTTTCTGGTGCTACTATTAATGAACTAAACTAGTTCATTAAGTGAAGTACTTAGTTTATTAAACTAAGCAGTTCATTAAAGGAAGCCACATTTGGAAAAGGCACAAAGGCAACAAGGCTAAGGAAGGAAAGTTTTCTTCTCCTCTCTCCTTAAATATATACACGCCTATATGCATATTAAATACATATATTTTCAGATTTTTTTTGAAAAAGGCACATACACATGTATTCCAACGTACTACCGAAACGTTATATATTTTACGTATGTACGTTAACGTCACACCACTATACTTAACTCATATTTATGAGTATATTCAGGTCTTATATCATATGATATAAGATATGATGATGACAAATTAAATACGACACGATAAAAGGTTCTAAGCCAAAAATTGTCGTATCGGGCGAATACTGAAACTTCGCCAACGTGTCACGTACTTGCCATAAATAGATGGCCAGCCCCTATACTTCAAAATTCCATAAAAATTTCGTGCACATGACTGTATATTCAGCCAAAAATACTTTCCATGTTGGCACACACAAATCACCTCACATTAATGCCAAAATGTGAAGATTCCAATTTTAATTTTGACACATGATGAATGGCGCCACTTTAGACCAACCAATTGCTGAGATTTAAAGTATATATTATATATATTATGTGTAACATAATATATATAACAAGTGCAAGAAGTTGGAATTTAATTAGAGAAAAATCGGGTAATCGATAAATATCGAAAATTCGGTTTTCTACGCACACAACACATGGAACGTTTTTGGTACATCATGTGACATGTATCTAGACACTTTTTACATATGTTATACATCTTAAAGTGTTCTAGAAAATTAAATTAAGGGCTGATTGAAATATAACATGTGTGTATTATTAAATGTGCACTATTTTACAAAGTTAGCAAAAATAATTTTCAGCATATGTATATACATCATACGCGCACATTACAGCCAAGATGGAGCTTATTTGGAGCCTTGTTGGCATATTGATTGGTCAAGAATCAATAATACAATGTTGATGAATTAAAGAGAGAAGCTACAAATGGTAAGATTTCAAACTTTGTCTCACTTATAACACATGCTGAAAATTTCAGCATGCTAACCTTGGCTGGCCGATTTTTTGACTTTAATATGACATATTTTATCATCTCAAATTATGTGATTGATTGGAAAAAGAAATGGAAGTAATTTGAATATTTTTTAAATTCATAAAGAGTGATATTTTATATATCACACATGCTGAAAATTTTTCAGCATGTGTGTGACTTGTGATGGCCGAATTCATGGTCTTGAATGTGTCCAAGTTCATTCTCAATGTGATAAAGATATTTACCATCAATTGGTGATTTATTTCAAAAAGAAAAATCAAAGAAAAATTGTAATAATTTAATTATACAACCATGTAACACATGCTGAAAATTCAGCATGGTAAACCACTTAATGGGCGATTTTCATACTTGGTTGGGAAGGAATTTGGTCTTGCAACATTTATGTGATTATCTTGAGCATTATGGAAATGATTTTGTGATTGATATTGGCACATGTTCTAAGTGTTATTCTCAGATTTTTCCAAGTCATCAATGATGACAACATCCAACCAATCATGAAGTGCCAAGTAAGCAAAGCTTAAGTGATCATTCAATGAGAAGGTGACAAGTAAGCAAGACCATGTCACAATGATGTCTTACATTCTCCCAAGGACTTAGAAGATAATTTTCAAGAGGGGGATAGCACCATAGGGGACGGCCACTCAAGCTTAAAAGGAAAGAAATTGAGCAAAAACAAGACAAGCACAAGCATTGCAAAACAAGTGATCAAAAACGCCTAAGCCTCTTCTTCTACATTCTTCTTCTTTCTTTCTTCTTGAAAGCCTATTGTATTCATATTTTTCAATCTTGAATAGGCTTGATATACACCACCACATATTCCATATCTTTGTAAAAGATTGATCAAGGTATGATCAATCTTCATTCTTGCGAGGTGGTGGTGTTCGTGCATATTGTATTCAACGTACAAGGTTTGTAAAGGGTTGGAGTTGGTGTGTAACTCCATCAACCCTGTGGTAAGGTGTATTGCATGTGTGTGATTAGTGTGAACCAAGGAAGGTGTTCTTTGAAGACTGGAGTAGGTTGTTTAAATAACCGAACCTGTATAAAATTCTTGGTGCCATTTACTTTCAGCATTTACTTTCTGTTACTGCACAGCTTAATCTTTTTGTTGGCGTTCGTAAAAATAGTAAACGACTTTCAAAAATTGCAAAAATTTCCAGAAGCATAGAAATACGTTCTAGGGTTAATTTGGCAAAAGTTTCAACCCTTTTGGATAAGTATAAGTCGATCAAACATCAACAGTGCTGAGACTAGTGCAGTCTGATTCTCAGACTTGCAAAGATTGAGATTTTGATTGTAATTGACCTACTTCCCAAAACCATTTTGCAAAACTGTTTCAACCCACTTAAATATAGTATATAAGGAGTTAGTGGTTAAATTTTCAGAGCATTTGGACTTACGCACAAATAGGAATAAATTTTCAAAACCGTCTACCGTTTCTGGCAGATTCGCACAATCTGATCACCAACGGTTTTTGAAGGGGTTAAAGGTTGAATTTTAATTTGAAATTTTTAGGGGACCCTCATAACATCTGAGGCTAAATTCTCTCAAAATTGCAGAATTTTTGGAGACCTATAACCTGGTTTTAAAAACATTTTAAAACTGGTCCTGGAAACAGAATCTGTTTTCAGAAGTTGAGTTGTTTAGTTTTAAACAAATTTGAAAAACCACACTTTCCGCACCACCTATTCAACCCCCTTCTAGTGGTGCCTTGCAGATCCTACAATGCAACCTATGTTTGGGGAAACGTGGTCAGTTGAAGGAGCAAGAAGCAGCCTATTGTCTTAAAGAGCAGTGCAGAAGCTGATTTAAGGGCCTTTGCTCTTGGGTTGTGTGAAGGGTTATGGATCAAGAAGGTCATCGGTGATTTGGAACTTAAGCTCATACTAGCTCTCAGCACATTATGTGATAAACACGTGAATATAGACAAACATTTCATTAGGCAAAAGGATTGAAGAGGGATCTATCAATCTCCTATATGTCTCAACAAAGTAACATATAGCAGACCTTCTTACTAAACCAGTTTCATTTAGCACTTTCAGAACACTAATGAGCATGGTTAACTGCATAGATGTTTATGATGGTTAAGATTTAGGAGGAGTGTTGGAATTCATAGATTAAATGACTAGAGATTCGTCTGTTCTACTCACAGAAGAAGACCAGAGGTGCAGCATCAAGTATAAGGCATTTCAACATTTCGTTGAACACCTCAGCACTTATTACAAACACTTCTAAACAAGGATGATGTAATCATTGTATATGTTTATCTGTTATTCCTTAATTGAAATTTCGATATAGATTATACCATTTGTATATGGGATAAAACAGAATCGGAAACAACCTCTGTGTGTTTCCAGCACATAAGGAAGATTACGTACATCCGATCTTCCTTTTACCCGACCATAGCAGGAAACCTCTAAGGCCAAGGTGTGATGTCCGCAAACATGTTCTCTAGTAAGAACGTTACGTCTGGCAGCTATTCGACGACTTCACATTAGGCGCCAAATATTAATGAATTAAAAGATCTCATGCAAGGACGGGCAGGGACAAGGAAGAACATGCGAAGAAACTAGAAGAACATTCGAAGCATGTGGAAGAAATGCATAAGCAAATGGACATCTTCTCACAGGTTATCCGCCAGAATTGTGGAAGGGACTCTCCATCCAGTATCATCACAATCCAGATGATCCATGTACCGGCGGTAATAGCTATTATGAATAAATGATGTATACATGAATTATGGTTTATACTTTATATATCTGATTGATATTTAGAAGTGACGACACTCTCGATCTTTTTTTGGGGTTTTTTTGGGCGAAATACAAATTTGTATTACCTAAATATCAAGACTTTAAAGAGATGTATCTCATACAATAACCCTACTTGTAGGATATCCTGCCAATCTACATGCACAATAGCAATGTAAGCTATTTAAACAATAGAAGTATCGTCTATGTCTAAAATATGGGTGAAGATCTTATATATTGCTATGTACACATGGGTGGATATGCTATGTACTACATCTCTAGATACAAAAACTGTATTTTCAAAAACGTGTCTATTCCATGCTTGCTAGATGTGGTACATCATGGCTGCCAAATCAATTTTTGTTGCCTTGGCCTTGAGCGCCTTCCCTTTTAGTTTGCCTGAGCTCCAGATCAACAATCTAAAAATGGAACTAAGTCCATGTGAAAGTCCAAGCCATGCTGAGATGGATATCCAAACCTTCCTGGTGGTCGAGCAGGAGAAGAAGAGGTGAGGTAATGTCTCTTGTCCCATAGAGCAAAACTGGCATGCATTATCATCTAAGTGAACAAGCGTGTCCTTTGTGGCCAGTCTGTTCAGCCTATCCAACCATAGTGTAAACGAGTATTTGGGAGTCACAGTTGATCTCAGACAATCTTAGCCCAATTGACTTTCCTATCTTTCTCCCTGAAGTGATCACACGCTATATGATGTTTGAGGATATCATCAAGTATCCAGGAAGTAAGAACATCTCCAGCTGAGATGCAAGAGCCTGAGCTGGCCAGCAATTTGTCTATGATCACCAGAAGCTTTTTCAGGAGGGGAAAGTTAGTGCTACGGCCTGGTCTTGTCCATAACAAGGTTTTTAGCTTGTACTTAAGAGTCATTCGATGCACCCAGAGTGTATCCTTCTTGTGATGGAGATTCTATTGGTTCTTGGCTAACAGCGCTAGATTCCATGCCTTCAGCTGAAGAACACCCAAACCCCCTTCTTATTTAGGTAGGCTAATCAGAGACCAGGTTACCAAGCCTTTCTGATCCCAAATGAGGAATTTTCCCATACGAAGTGTCGGGAAATTCTGTTCACAAGGGACCTAACAATTGTTGGTATAGGCAGAGCACTTAACCAAAAACAGGTTACGCCTTGCAGCACTGATTTAATCAAATGCACTGATTTAATCAAATGTAATTCTGTAAGCCCATCTTGTCCATCATTTTCTTGATGAAATGAGTGTAGTGAGTGCACTAGAGCTTGTGCCTAGCAATGGGTATGCTTAGGTATCTGAAAGGCATAGTACCAGTTGAGAAACTCGTGCTGATCTGCAGCCAGTTGGTGTCGTGATCAATTCCTACATAGAAGAACTGAGACTTGGCCAGGTTGGCCCTGAGCCCCGAGCCCTGAGCACTGAGCATTCACCAAAGGTATTCAGTGTCTCCATGATTCTTTGCACAAAGCAGACATCACCTCGGGAGAAGAGGATAAGATCACCCGCGAAGCTGAGGTGAGTGATGTTCTGCTCAGCACAGCCAGCATGAAAGTAGAATTCTTTATTATGGTGTAGCTGTCACAGAAGTCTTGAGAGGTACTTCATGTCGAACCTGTATAGCACCACTAGACGGGTTGTTGAATAGTGAGTGCAGAAAAATTGATTTTTAAAAATGTTTAGTGACCAATACTCACTTCTGAAAACAGAGTCTGTTTTCGAACCCTATCTTTGATTAATTGAATAACTAGGTTTTGGACCTTCAAAATTCGTGAAATTTTATGACACTGTACTTTAGGATGTTGTCTATATGTCATAAAAATTTCAGATTAAAATTCAAAGTATAAAGCCCTGAAAAAGCATTTTCGATTGAACTCTGCCAATCTGTGAAAATCTTTATCTTATAATGAAAAATTGATTCCTAATTCATGACAACTCCAAATGACCTAAAATTTTGACGAGATATCCATTAAGATGTCTAGTTTAATGGGTTGAAACAGTTTTTTAAACTTCTTTTGGCAAATATATCAACCATGTTGATGTTCTCACCCTTCGCTAATCTGAAAATCAGATTGCACTAGTCTTAGAACTTTGAACATTTGGATAACTTATCCAAATTCAATGAAACTCTCCATAAATTAAACCTAAGACCTTTATCTGTATTTCTGTAAACTTTGGTAATTTTGGAAAATTGTTTTCTATTTCTCTCAGTTGTTTTGAACATATTGCAAAAACAGAACTGAAAGCAAAAGTGCAAAAACGTAAGAACACACAGATTTTTATACTGGTTCGGTCAATGGGACCTACTCCAGTCTTCAAGGACACCTTCTTCGGTTTTTAATAATCACCAAAGTCACCTTAGAACAAGGTTGGATGGAGTTATACACCAACTCTTTTAATTTCCAACCCTTTTACAGGAAATCACAACAACAATCAACAAAATAACCACCACCTCACTAATGAAGGTTTGATCACACCTTGATCAACCTTTTACAAGTATAAAATGTATGAGGATGGTTAATAGGAAGCCTATACAAAATATGGAATGTATGTTTGGCAGGCTTAAGGCTTTGTACAAGAGAAGAAGATAAGAGATGAAGAGAGTTCTTGCTTTTCACTTGATAGAATATAGAATATGTATCTTGTCTTTTGTTTGATCTTCTTCCTCTTTTTGCATAGTATGGCATGCCCCCTCGGGCTGAGAATAGTCTTGAAGAATGCCTTGAATGCCTTTGGAAGATATCTTGTAAAGCCTTATGACATACCTTTGCTTACTTGAGGAGATATGATTTGACAAGTGATGTGTCTTCGCCTTGTTGTCACTCTATGATTAGGTCTTCATTAAGCCACCTTTGCACATAATATATAACATGGATAATCATCAATAATCTGAAAAAAATGAATTTTGAATATCTTGATTGCCAGTCAACCATTAGTGTAATGTCTTCTCATATTTGGAATGATTTTGAGTCTTGAAAGCCACCCTCCAAGAATTTGACCACATGCTAAAAACTTTAGCATTATTTTTGAAATTTGAAACATTACCTTGTATATCTTGATCTTCATAAATATTTAAATTCTTTTGTGGGTCATTCTCTACAATTATAGTGTAAGATAAGATCCACCCAGGATTCAAATAAGCACAAAACAGCCGCCCCACCTCAGCACACGTGTTGAAAATACTCTTTGAATTTTGAATGATAATAATGTAGCATCTTCATAAACATGGTAAACTTCAATCATCATTTAATTTTCCTTGTAAAATATTCCAAGATAAGTGTTGAGTGTGTAAAACATGTCACACATGTAAGAAAAACGTCCCATTGTAATGTGGTGTAGAAATTTAAATTTTTGAATTCTGCTGATTGTGCGATTTTTCTTCAATTGATCACGGTCCCTTTAGACATGTAAAATGTGATATAAACCATATAGTATATAAAAGAAAATGTATAATCTCAGCTCCAAATGATGTATGAAATTCAGCAATGGGGCGTAACAATTTTGAATTTGAATTTCCAAGAAATCAGGAAAATAATGGATAATTGATATATGTAATTATCGTATGACTTTGGTATTGAATTTTCCATGTAGTGCATGAAATTTTGTGGTGCTTGGAGTGTATATTGGCTAGCCATCTTTGTACGGTAAGTATATGATGTGTCGGTGATGGTTTGACATTCATTTGATGTGGCGATTTTCGGTTTATGAACTTTTGACGTGTCAATACATTTTTGGAAGATTTATGACATGGATATATGAGTTGATTATCTTGGATATGTATATACTCAAAACATGACATGTATATGATTGATTGACGCTGATGGCGTATGTTGATGACGTGTCATTGAAATGTCGGGATACAAGAATATAGTTTGATTTCTTGAGAAAACAAATATATATTATATATACTGATAAAAGGTGGATGTCCTCACAGTTTTTATTATAAACAGCCTCACTTAAGGCGGAGGAAAACCAAATATACAAATCATACAACTCCCAAAGTTACAAAGAATTAGGCAATACAATACAACGTAACAACAACCCGGGCGTAAATCCCAAGCTAGAGAATGAGCAACCGCTAGGGGAAAAGGCCGCTATTCATGTTGAATATTATATGCTTTATTAAAACCTTGGTAGTCAAAACCACCCTTATGGAAAAAATCTTGCACGAAGGAAAAAGAGTACATAATTATCCAACATGAGGCATCGAGAGTAAAACAAAAAGTACAAAATGTAGTCGGATATAATTACCGTGGAGTCTATGCCCATAGGTGATCACAAGGAGTCCACGCTCGCCAAACCAAAATAGAGAGAAAAGGGCAGATTAGCGCCAAGGCTGTAATGTAATGCCAATCCTTTTGGAAGACAAAATCATGTTCAGCATCACACGGTATGTGTGTGTGTGCATCTATGCTGTGTATGTATATGTGGCGTAGAGAAGAACTTTCCATGTTGAGATTTGTTAAAGAGTAGGCATTTTCCAATATCTCCTTAAGCAATTTATTTAATGAACTAGTTTAGTTTATTTCATTAAGCACTTCATTTAATCAACTAGTTTAGTTCATTTAACCTAGAAGCTAAAAATAGTGTAAACAAAACAAATGCTTGCCACATGATTTAAGTCTTAACGCTTCATGTCACGTTAGTACAACATTGATATATATATAAACATATAAGACATATTTATCATGCACACATATCGTATAACATTTAAATTATTCATTTTGAAATCACAAAACATTTAAATCATTCATTTTGAAATCATTCAAAATCCGATTTCTCAAGAATCTCCCCTTTTTGATGATTTGCAAAATAACCTTTAGCCATGATTTAAATATGTCATAATCACTCCCTTACAATCATGAATTCATAACTTGTATTTCAAGATTTAAATTTCAAAACTCCCCCTTAAGTCATGCTCCCCCTTAAATCATGCTTTTCTCCCCCTTTATTTTGTAAATCACATAAAAAAAAAACTAGAAGCAAAGGCAATAAATAGCAATTATAGCATATCAATTGAAATCATACCTGATTCAGATCGTAGTTTTTAATACGTGACTTGATTAAGGGTTTTTGTAAAGATGTCAGCTACTTGTTCTTCAATAGAAATGTGTTCCATAATGATATCGCCATTATTTACATGATCACGAAGAAAATGATGTCTTATGTCTATGTGATTTTCCTTAGAGTGTAAGACATGATTCTTAGATAAGTTGATAGCACTCGTACTATCACAATAAATGGGAATACAATTTATAGTTATACCGAAATCTGAAATTTGTTGTTTTAGCCGCAGTAATTGTGTGCAAAAAAGACTAAGGGCCATGTGTTCTGCCTCAGTGGTGGATAATGCTGCACTATCTTGCTTTTTCGAAAACAATGATATTAATGAATTTCCAATGAATTGATATGTACCACTTGTGCCTTTTCTATCTATTTTACATCCTCCATAATCAGCATCAGTGTAAGCATGCAAATTAACTTCACAATTTTTATCGTACCAAAGTCATAATTAATGTGGGGGTATACTTAATGTAACGAAATATCCTTTTACAGCATTAAAGTGCGTGACTTTAGGATTGCTTTGAAAACGAGCACATATACAAACACCAAACATATTATCGGGCCTACTTGGAGTAAGATAAAGCAAAGAGCCAATCATAGATCTATACAATCCATGATCAAAATCTTCTCTATTTTCATCTTTATCGAGTTTAGCGGCTACTCTCATACGGGTGGTAGATGGTTTCAAATTTGCAAAGTTAAATCTCTTAATCATGTCATTTATGTTTTTTAAAGCCAAATATATACTATTTATTTTTGGGCCTCACTTATGGTGGGGGAATACCATATTACATAAAATCCATGTGTATCATTATATGAAAAAAGTTAATAAAGGTACAAAACGAGTGCCAATGGCCAACGACATATGATATGCCACATTAAATCATTTTCAAGTAAAACAACCCTTGTGGATAAAACCTTGGCAAAGGAAAAAGCGTACATATTTATGTGATTGGACCATTGCCATTGTACAATACAATCCAAATAAAAATATGCGAGCTGGAGATGAACTGCATGCCAAAGTGAACAAAAGGTGGTACGGCAGCAGGAGGAAAAAAGACCATCTTTGAACATCTCTCCAAAATCGTGAATGAGCAAACAGCCAAGGGATTACTGAAGACAAAGTAATGTGAAGGTTTGATCGAACCCACGCCATCCATGCAAATGTTGTCCTTGCAAAACAAAGAAAGTGGTGCTTAGAATCAAGTGTAGAAAAGCACATAATGAGAGTGTATCCATGCACGTAAAAATCAAACCCTACCAGCGTTGCTCATATCATAAAATGATGTGGGCAGCAAAAAAGCAAGAATGCCTTATCAGTGTCGTAACTGAGGAATGCCATCCCTCTGTAGGCTAGCCCGAGCCATGTGGGGAAGTTCAGCAGAAATACAAAAGACGGTGAGAGTATTCCGCATTTGAACATATTGAGCAAGAAAATGTGATGTCATATTTGCCTCTCTTGGAATTTAAGAAAGCTTAATGTCCCGCAATCGCAAAATAGTAAGAAGCATACAAGCCATAAAAGATTGCTCGTGATGAGCTGCCTCCAGTACAGATTGAGCATCAACTTCCACACCAATGTAGTTCCACCGCATAGCAAAAAAAGAATAAGGCAAGAATTGTAGCATTTAACTCTGCCTTAGCGGGAGATGAGAGTGGCAAATGAAAAGAAAGAGCTTACATGATGGAGCCGTGACCAGTGGCGGAGCCAGAAGTTCCTTCTTGGAGGGGCACTGATAGGCTTCGCCACAGGAATACCATCAGCCGCCGTTTCGGACCGGAAAAACCGACACAATTTTTTAGACATATTTTTGTATTATAACATAAAATACGTAAAAGAAAACACATTTACCAACCAATGTACAAAAAAATACACAACAAACAATATGCGGACCATAATTATTAAATGAATATAGTAACATACATCAATACATACCTTTTATTTGTCTATTGTAGGACGAGAAGGAATTGTCAAGGGACGCAAAAAGTTTCTTCGAAATGACATTTATTGAAATCGTTGCATAATATATTCATCTTCAATGGTGTTAAAGGTTTCATGCTCAAAGTAACACAATAAACAATCCGATAGTACGTCATCCATCAACCGATTGCGTAGATCAGTTTTGACGATATTTATTGCAGAAAAAGTTCTTTCAGTACTAGACGTTTCAACGGGTAAGATCAATACTAACTCGAATATCGATATACTAAAGGAAAGTAATTATGATAATTTTTTTCCACCATCTTCTTTGCAAGATCTCCAAGATTATTTATATTAGAGAATACTTCATTTGATTTCATATCGACAATGTAATTGTCAAGTCAATGTTCAAGCTCCATTCATTCCAAGGTAGTGAAGTCATCTGGATATAACTCAGCAAGATGCAACAATTGACCATGATCAAAGTTCGCAAAAGAATTTGAAGAACCAAGACGCATTACACATGTAAGTAAATCCATGTTTGATTCTATGAAGTGTTCAATCCATTTCCATAGCAATAATGTCAATCACATAAGAATTTATATGGATAAAAACTTATTGCGTGTAGACAAAATTAATCATCAATGTCATATGTATCAACACAATAAACATAAATAAAGTATCTATATGAAGATTTTTGCACAAAAATGATGAAAGTATGTCATCGGTTCACCATCTTTACGCTTTTTTCTAGATTGGCCAATGACAATATCCTCCATATTAGGCACATCAATTTCATGTATTTCACAAAACTCAAAGACTTCTTTCAACAAATTATCCCAACCAACCTCTCTTTATTCTTGTAAGCTCTTTTTTACCCCGTTGATAATATTAAGAGCACAACCTATGTTTTGATCGCTCACTTGTAGAATCTTAGAAAGTGTACTTGTCATTCCTAAAACTTTCAACATAAATTCCCCAACAATTACAAACTCAAAAGAGTTCATCTTATCAATCAAACCCGATGCAGTATTTTGGATATCTGATTTCTCGCCGTCCTCGTATTTTAGTAAGTTTTAGACACATTTTAGTTACTTAGCAGAGAATTACTGAATGTTAAACACTACGTGACCACGTAACAGAGAGTTAGTGTTCTGTAAGCAGGGGCACACTTTGAACTGAATGGCCAAAAATACAACTACACCTACCTATATGTATAATTTTTTCCGTCGACGTTTGGGGGGGCACGTGCCCCCCCAGGCCCCCCCTTCCCTCCGCCCCTGGCCGTGACTATCCCATAGGATTGCCCCACCAGATGCGGTAAATCTACCATGAGTTGCGTCAACATTCAGTTTGTATCGACCTGATGGAGGAAGTTACAAAAGAATCACCCAACATCATGAAACACTTATGACAGGTAAAAGTCCACGATTCACTAGATATTCATCATTGCTAAATATTTAGATCCCTTTTATGTAGATGCACAATCATAGTATGCTCGCCCGATGAGCTCCAAAACACGACTGCGAGACCAATCTGACTCACAAAATATGATGGATGAATATGCTTTCCAAAGTTCCCATGTAATGATACCGGGTGTGACAATGTGGAAATGGCCTATGAGGAATGTTCTCAAGTAGATGTCCACCATTGTTACAAATATGTGGTGAGCGGTAGAGAGGATGGAGGAGGTCCATCTAGACAAGAAGAATAATATCGCCAAATAGCAATAACCTCTGAGCAGCATAAGAATATATGGTCTTTGGTAATATCTGTCAAAAAACAAAAAGGATATCTATTGTGCCAGATTACTACAAAATGTGATAAAACCTCAGATCCCTAAACTATGAATTAAAAACAATATGATGGCCACTTGCTAAAATTCTATATTTTTCTGTAAGATCTAATAAATGTATTGTTGGGAAAGATTGGGGAATCAGTGAAGAACAACCAAACGACAATCAAAAGAACGCACAAAAGTAATGAATAATTAACACAGAAAGACAATATACGAAGAACACACGATTTAATGTGGGAAAACCCTCAAGGGAAAGAAAAACCAACTGCGGCGACAAGCCAAGAAATTTACTATCACCAACTCAATTTCGGTTACAATTTACCGAACCTAACCCTGGGATTTATAGGAAAGAGATCAGCATCAATTAAGGGATATGCCTTATTCACCACAATCATACCATGAGTAGGATTATAATGGATATTCTGTATATAAAAGATAGACATGGAAGTTTCCATCTAAACAAGATTCGTATCAATCAAATCTCCAATCAAGGAATATTCCATCTGTAGCTTTTTGGTATATTGCCGAGGCTACAGCTCTGCTCAGTGCTGCATCTATCCATCTTGGCACTTCTGCTTCTGGCATCAGCTCGCAACTCTAAGTCCTCGAGCTCGGCCTCCTGAGCTCGGCTCACATTCAGCTCGGCACTTCAGTTCCACCAATCCCAGCATGTATTATATTTTATATCTATCTATAAACAATAAAAAAGGTTTATTCTTACATTTTCTTTCCTTTTCTTTTTGGGGTAGCTAGGCTTAGTCTTCATTTTTATTGGGGTAAAAAAAATGAGAATTGTTTAGTAAGAATTTGATAAATATCCGATGTCTCAATGATACAAATACAATATGACAAAGCATCGGTCTCAAAAGCTAAGCCTGGCGTATACATCTCTTACGGTAGTCTACGTGAGGTTCGTTATCTATAAATCCAATCTCGGGGACCCTGTCCTCTACAAGTGATTAAAGTAAAGTATGTGCGATAAAACATAATTGCCCAGCAAGTAGTCCTACTAGATACGTCATGTGGATCATGCATGGGGAGACAGTGTAATAAAGTAATGATAAACATAATAATGTACATAATAAAACACGTCTTCATTTAACTAATAAAGTAACATAACATAAATATAATAAGCAACATGTAATACATAAGAATTTAACATCATAACATAAGAATCATAAATCTTCTTCCTATGTCCATACATATCACATACATGTCCATACTTATATTCAAATTCATATCCTAAACTAAGGTCATAAGCTTATAGTAACTACACTTTCATGTATAAATCATACCTTGATCAACTTAATGACATCATAAACTGAAGGATATTCTAAAACTAACCTCTGGTAGCATGTTAATAATATGATGCATAAAACATGATTTTCATAAAACATAGCATGACTTTTCCATAAACTTGCATAACATGGCATTTTCATAAACTTGAAGACGCAACATTTTTCATGAATGGCTATAGCACTATTCATAAGAATAATAACACACGACATACCGAATGATTCCTCATATAGTACATGTACAACGTAAAATATAAGTACATGTCCTAACAGTGACGTGTTATGACAGAGATCCCGTGTCACAGACCTGATGTTACACTCGGTCATAACGAAGACATATGCCCCTGAGACCTACCATTCTGGTCCCGATGTCAAGCCGGCACGCCATAACATAACATAAACATGGACATAACATAAATATGTGTCATTGGAATCAATCGTCTCATGTTTATTATTCGTTATGCGTATGAACTTTTAAAATAAGTGATGCGATAAATATAATTTTTCAAACTTTTATTTCATGAAATCTCTAATTCTTAGCCATGAGGGTAGTTTGGTCATTCTACAATTTAATCATCAAACATCCATTACTTATATACATCCCACATGCCATAACTTAAAGAAAATACCACTTTTACCCCCCTAAAGGCACCATTTGGCCACACACCTCAAAACAATCCCTTTTTATGCATTTTTCATACACCACCACTTTCTTAATTTGTATATTATATCTTCAACTCATATTGCAATACTTAAGCATTTATATCTCTTATTTTCTAATTTATTTGACATGTCACCAAAATGTATATAACTTATATCATAATTTACATTTTATTACATATTATACATATAAGTATACTTAATCATGAAATAAAGTTATTTATGTCCTAAATATTCCTTAGGCCATGCATATGTATATTTACATCATAATATTATACATACATATATATATATAAATTGTATAAATATGTATGCTTTTTCCTTCGCCAATGTTTTATACACAAGGCTGGTTTTACTTGGCAAGGTTTTAATGGGGCATATCATATATGATTGGAGGTTGGCACTCATTCTCTCACTATTTCATTTGTTTTTGTATGATGACCTTCTTTTGTAATATGGTATTCCTCCTCCAAAAGTGAGGCTGCATAATAAAATAACTCTTGATTGAAAAAAATATATATAACATGTAATAATCCATTTATAACCTAAAAAGTATTCTTGGCCATGTATGTATATATTTATTTTTATGTATATATACTTTCTTAACATGTTATGCTTTGTTTATCTTTATTTAGGCCTTATGGCCGATTCATATATATATTCACATAATCACTTAAATTTTATCTTTCTTCCATTTAATATACATATTATGAGTTAAATATATATTCATTATCCATGTATATATTAGTTTCCATCTACATGTTTATTTTCAAGATTAAGAACAGAATGAAACACATAATAAATAAAAATAATACAAACCATGAAAAGTGAATTTTTTGAGCCATAAACATCATTTACATACACATATTGAAGATGGATGATGAAGCTCAAGCGGGATGCCAAAATGGCCTTGTGGCCGTGTGTATATGTGTATATATATGAAACGATGATCATAAAAAACAACACTTGTGACCAAGTATGTTAGTCATGCTTATGATGCATACATAAACATGCTAAAAACACGATCATAAAACGTATGAAAACCAAAATACCACAGAAGAATTATACTTCATCATAAAGAAATACATGAAAAAATATACCAAAGTTACATTCTTTGTACACTTTTCTTCGCATTACATATCTGCTTCACTTTCTTTCTTTATTTTCTACATATGTCTTTTAGGAATAATCTTTTCTTTTCGTTTATACTTAAAGTCCATATTTTTGTGCATTTTGGCCATGTATATGCATGTATATATGACCATATATATATCACATAGAAAAATATATTTTACATATTCTTATGGTGAAAACTTGAACACACCACATGATGATCCAACTTTGATAATAACATATATACTTAGCCTTTGAAAATTCATGAAAGATCTAGGAAGAATACTTGCCTAATTCACTTGTTTCAAGTTTATACTTGAAAGTTTCTTCTTGATGATTGATCTACAAGCTTGCTCCATAATCTTAGCTTGAAGATTCTTCCTTCTCCTTTACTAACATAGCCTACGGTTTTGTCCAACAAAAGAGATAATTGGTGAACCATTTCAGAACATGTTGTTGAGATATAAAATGTTTATATGATGTAAATATTTTTTATATGAGTCATATTTACGCTTGGGATTTGATACAAAATGAGAAAAACACACTATGTTAGAAAGGGTTAAGGTTGGAAGTTTACTGTCCAACATCGATCTCTCAAAGTCTGGGCATCGATCAATCGAAGTGACTTCAGTCTCTAAGGGTGAGACTTCGATCAATCAATGTGGCAGAGGTTCAAAATCAGAACCTCTCTGCCAGACATCGAACCCTCAAGTTTGGGGACATTGATCAATCAAAGTCACTTCAGTCTCTCCAAGAGAGACTTCAATCTATCAATGTCAGGCAGGTTCAAACTGGAACCTTTCTGAAAGACATCGATCTCTCAATCGATGGAACATTGATCGAGCGATGCACATCAGTCTCACCAGAAGAGACTTCGATTGATTGATGTCTGACAGATTAAAAACTGAACCTTTATGGAGGACATCGATCTCTCAAGACAAACATTTAATCGATCGATGTCCCCCATAATTCAAAATTTTATGACTGTTGGAACAAAATCCAAGGGAGATTCATGGTGTTTTCTATTTCCAATCTCGCTCAAATTTCTTCTGCACTTTTCTTTAACATTACACATGCTTTGTTGACTATTATATCCATCTCTAAGATATTCTAGGTTGGTTATTGAGGATCAAATCAGTCCATAGGGTGGCTAAAGACTAATTGGACATTGTCTTGACATTTGATGGAGTTTAAGATATAATGGAGGCTTCAAAAACATGGCTAACATCTCCTATAAATAGAAGAAGCTTAGATGAGGCAAATACACA
>AP025044.1:34903224-34918414 GCA_036186865.1 Eustoma russellianum
CCTTATGATTGATCCACTTTGAAAATGAATCTAA
This sequence comes from Eustoma russellianum, assembly GCA_036186865.1. Lineage (NCBI taxonomy): Eukaryota > Viridiplantae > Streptophyta > Magnoliopsida > Gentianales > Gentianaceae > Eustoma > Eustoma russellianum. The sequence continues at coordinate 34,903,259 of AP025044.1, forward strand.
GGTTGAAGATGAAGAAGTGAGAGGAGACACTTTAAATTTACCGGATTCATATAAATATAAGAAAGACCATCCAAGAGAGTTTGTATTAGGAGAAACAAGTCAAGGCATATTGACTAGGAGAAAATTTAATGAAAATGCCTTCATTTCACAAGTTGAGCCTAAAAATATAAAAGAGTCTATAAATGACGAAGATTAGGTATTAGCCATGCAAGAAGAAAAAAATCAGTTTGAAAGAAGTGATGTTTGGAAATTAGTGGCTAAACTTAGTGATCACCTCATAATTGGAACTAATTGGGTATTAAGAAATAAAATGGATGATAAAAAACATCATTAGAAACAAAGCTAGGTTAGTAGCTCAAGGATATAGACAAGAAGGGGGCATGAACTATAATGAGACTTTTGCCTCTGTAGCTAGATTAGAAGCTATTAGGATGCTATTAGCTTATGCATGTTATAAGGATTTCAAACTATATAAAATGGATGTGAAATCCACTTTCTTGAATGGTATAATTCAAAAAGAAGTGTATGTAGCTAAGTCACCAGGGTTTGAAAATCATGATTATCGAAATCATGTATTGAAACTCAAAAAGGCTCTTTATGGACTTAAACAAGCTCCTAGGGTATGGTATGAGAGGTTAAGTAACTTCCTACTTGAAAATGAGTTTTCAGGAGCAAAAGTCGACACTATGCGTTAGCTATCACTGCTTTTGAAATTCGTCTCCTCTTTGCTAAAGGATTTACATGTGTAAATTCCTTACCCATTCCTTCCCTAACTCTTCATACTCTGCTTCCACCTTATTCTTTTCTTAGCTGTCACCTTTGAGGAGCCGTATGATATAAGAATCTCATGTACGGTTCTGGAACAGCAATGAGAACTACACTGCCCTTTGAGGAGCCATGAGAGCACCATACTCTTACAGGTGCCCATTGAAGAAGGTGTGGAGGGTAGCCGCTGGCTTTCTTTTTATTAAAGAACAAGGAAACAATCAATTACTTGTTCAAATTTATGTGGATGATATTATATTTGGTGCCACTAATGATTCTCTTTGTGAGCATTTTGCTAAATTGATGGAAGGAGATTTTGAGATGAGCATGATGGGTGAACTTAATTACTTCCTTGGACTTTAATCAAGCAAACTCAAGATGGAGTATACATGTCTCAAACAAAGTACACAAAGGATTTACTCAAGAAATACAAGTTTCAAGATGGAAGGAGTGTAAGCACACCAATGAGCACAAGTACAAAGCTTGATAAAGATGAAAAAGGAAAGCCAATAGAGGTAACCAAATATAGGTTATGATTGGTAGTCTATTTTATCTAACCGCTAGTAGACCGAATATTTTGCGTGTTGTGTGCTTATGTGCTAAATTTTAAAGTATGCCTAAAGAATCGCATCTAGTTGCTATCAAACATATTTTTAGGTATTTAAAAGGAACTTTGAACTTTGGGTTATTTTATCCCAAAAATGAGCGTTTTGATTTAAGAGAGTATAGTGACTCCGACTACGCTGGAAACCTAGTCGATAAAAAAAGCACCCCTGGGACATGTCAATTCCTTGGAGATTACTTAGTTTTTTGGTTCTCCAAGAAACAAATAGTGTGCTATTTTTTACGACAGAATCTGAATATGTGTTGGTCGCTTCATGTTGTGCCCAACTACTTTGGATGATAAACACCTTGAATGATTATAATGTCAAGTTTGAAAAAGTTTCTATCCTATGTGACAACATTTCGTCCATAAGTATAGAATAAAACCCGGTACACCATAGTAGAACCAAGCATATTGAAGTGAGGCATCACATTATAAGGGATTGCCTTCAAAAAGGATTAGTATGTATTGAATCAACGAATGACAAACTAGCTGGTATTTTCATCAAATCCCTTCCTACCGAGACATTCGAATCCATTAGAACAAGATTAGGGATGGTAAACAATGTTTAGAGAGTCAAAATTACCAAAAGGACAAAAATCAACATACATCGATTGATCTATATAGCTAGTTCAGAGACTGATGTAAAATAAGATATTGATCGATCGAAGTTGAAGACATCGATCGGTCGAGGTCCATTACATTGATCGATCGATGTCATCAGGTGCAGAAAGTATAAAAGCTGCAAAAATCAGAAAACCCCTCACTTTCGCCTCTTTAAACATGAACCCTAACCTTCATTCGCTCAAATCTCCAAAATCCGACCCTCAAACTAAAAATTTCTTGCACCAAACTTCATTTTTCTTTGATTCAATTAATCCTTGCACCAGATTTCATAACTTTCATTACCTGCAATTTCGTGTCCTAACCTTCAAATGACACCAAAGAGCAAATACACCTCTAGAAGGCAAAGAACCTCTTGTGAAGAGGAAAATGTGCCTCAACAATCTCATACCCAAGTCCTAACTAGTTCTAGAACCAAGGGACTTAGAAAGAAAACCAACACCTCTCAAGAAAGCATGTTGCGGGAGGTTGGGAAAATGCTTCAAGTCAACAACTTTTCATGGCTTAAGTCCAATGAGTATGAGAATGTCATAGAAGGACCATTAGGTCTAGGTAAGTTTGCATACATATCACTTATGGATCAAATGTTATTTTATGAATGGGAGGAGAAGAAAAGGTCCACCATTCCATTGAAATTGCTCAAAATTCAAGACATTTGGAGCAAAGAAAAATCGAGACCGATCATCACTTGGTTGGATGATCAAAAATAGAGACCTCTTTAGGAGGTATGGAAAATGGATTACATGTCTACCCATTACACCTGGTTATTTTATGCTAATTTATGGGTAAAATATCTTAATGGGATGCCATTTTCATTGAATTTGGTGATAAACGGTCAAATTGTTGAGTTTGATTTAAAAAATATCAATGACCTTCTTGGTGTCCCTGATGAGGGTGTAGATGTTTTTGATCCTTGGAAGTGGATAATTACAAGTACAAGGCATCCGAAGACGAAGTCCAAACCTTCCTTGGCTTTCATCCCACCCGAAACAATAATGACATGCCTTTGGTTTATCGTGTTTTGCTTGCAATTGTCACCTTTTGTGTCAATAGTAAGTCAACCAAACTCCCAAGTAATTTAGATTTTTACATTGCCTATCGAATAACCATGAGGGAACAATTAAACTTTGGAGAGATATTATTCGTGAATGTGTTGGAGGCGGTTATTAAGAAATCAAAAGCGCTCTCATATAGCAATCTAATCTATAGATTGCTGAGAAAGGCGAATGTGGTGTTGGATGAGACTTGTGAAGAAAACATAGCCACCAAAGACTATTACACCAACATCCAACAAATCCATAAATCCCAAAAAGAAGAACAAGGAAGGGGCGGTCAAAATGAACCTGAAGAGGAAGAGGCCAAAAACCTTCCTACAGAAGAACCCGTCCCTCGAGCACATCCCACCGAGCCTCCCACAGAACCTCAACCTCAACATGAAACTCAACCCAGGCCTACATCCCGAGTGGATAAGGGAAAAGCCCGATGGAGGAGGACAATGAATCCGAGTTACCATTTGATGCCGAGGATGAGGTTAACGTGCTACATAATTATTTATATCAAATGGAAGAAGACATCACAAAAGAACAAATTCGGATTGATGATCTTGAGAAGGACAACGAAAATCTCCAAAAGTGGGTCAAGACGCTAGAAATGGAGCTTAACGCTCAAAAGACCAAGTACCAGAAGTGCAGGGGCAAATGCAAGGCAGCTATATCCAGACTATATTTCTCCTCCGATGAAGAATAACGCTCCTAGTTCTCCCCATTTCCCTCATAGCAAGTGGATAAGGCTTATAAGTTGAAGTTTATTATGTATCTAAACTACGTGGTATATTAATGATATTTTGCTTATTCTTCATTATTGGTTTTTGATGCTTTCAAAAAGTGGAAGAAATTAGTATTGGTATGCTTACATTGATTGGTATATGCCTATAGTGATGTTGTTGGTATGCTTGCTTGCTTGATGGAATATAGTTGCTTACTTGCTTGATGTAAATGTATAATATGCTTGCCTACTTAAAATTTTGGCATGTTTGGCACATAAGTTGAGTGATCAGTGTAAATTGAAAATATGACATGATGCACTTGCACTTGATGCATGGTTTGGTCGAGGGGCAGTATTTTGACATTTTCATCATAATAACTGGTTTTGGGAAGATTACGTGTTGAGGGGGAGTTTTAGATATGTTCACATGTTTCATGTCCCGGGGGAGCATGGAATGCATGGACTAAGGGGGAGATATAAAATGTCAAGTTTGAAATGTTAGCTAGCTCAAATGAAAATTTTCAAACAAAAACATCTTGTAAATCTTGGTTTTGAAATCATGAAAAAGGTGGAGATTATTGAGACATAAAATGTTTTGATGATGTAAAGATATTTTAAATGAGTTATATTTACACTTGGGATTTGATGCAAAAATGAGGAAAACACGCTATGTTAGAAAAGGTTATGGTTGGAACTTTACTGTCCAACATCGATCTTTCAATGTCTTGGACATCGATCGATTGAAGTGACTTCAGTCTCTAAGGGTGAGACTTCGATCGATCGATGTGGCAGATGTTCAAGATTAGAACCTCTCTGTCAGACATCGAACTCTCAAGTTTTAGGACATCGATCGATCAATGTAACTTCAGTCTCTCCAATAGAGACTTCGATCGATCAATGTCAGGCAGATTCAATGTTGTATCCAACGAAATCACTCTGTATCTCCGACTCGTATGAAGTGGTTTAGTAAAATGTTAGTTATTCCAAATGAATTTTATTAAGTTTTATTACTTCTTCTTTAATTACATTTCCTTAAAGTAAATATCATAGGAAATATTATAATACTTCAAGTATGTCTTCTGAAGCGTGTGAAATGACAATTTTGCCCTCAGAAATTTCAGCCATAAGGAGTCTTGGAGACTCTAGAATATGCAAACTTCTTAAAAGCCAACTAACCCATTAGTAGCCTTCTTAAAGTAAGCGTAAAAAGCTTACACATGGAATTAAGTAGCCTACTAATTGTTTCCCTAGGATTTTAAAGAAAATTCTCCCTTTTTTCCACTTAAGGCCGTTGGTGTTACTACATGGGAGATTCATGGGATCACTTTTATCATTAACACCCCAAATAACCAATTTAGTAACCTTTTTCCTTAATTTATCCTCAAAAGCAACTAAGTAGTAAAGGAGCTACTAAGTAGTAAATGAGAGCAAGACACTAAGTAAGTTTAAAACCCTCCCCCTACCGCCGGATATTATACCATGGTTAAGCCATGAGAACCCTACATCAACTACTCTAGTTACTTCCCTTAACCCTTCCTCAAAAACAACCATGAAGTAAATGTATCAAGACACTAAAATACACTCCATAATTATGCCCATGCATATGAAGAGTCCCTCCTCCTTTATGTAAACCGTCGGGTACCTTCCCTTGGTACTCCATGAAACCTTCTTCAAATTTGGTCCTAGAAGCTTCCTCTTATCCCTAACTCACAACATCCTCAAAGGTTCCTCTCAAGACAAGCACTAAAAGCCTCTTGCACACTTAGGCAAATCTTCCATCATCTCCTTTCATACGGCTAGCATTAGACTAAGGAGATCCAAGACTATCTTCAAGATCTAAGTTCCATCTAGGTAAGTTACATTCTAGCTTCCCAAGTGAATTCCACATTTCAAATGTTAAAGCTTACATTGTATCTCTTTTTCCTTGCCAAACACCGCGACCCTAATGGTCACTAGGGAAGGATCTCTCAAGCTAGTAGGAGAAGCTAGAATCTTGGTGGGTTGGATCTCTTTCAATCCTTATTTGAGCTCTATTTTGGTAAGACAATCTAGCCTCAATCTTGCTCTTTTACACATCCAAATGGTAGCTAACATTCACCTCCAATCCCTCCATAAAACCGTGTGCTATTTTGAGAATTTGGAGGAAAACTTCAATCCATCTCACTCAAGGCTCAAGCTAGGAAAGTCACAAAGCTCAAAGAGACAAGTATACTATAGAAAATCCTAAATTATTTGTGAAAGTGTATGCTTGAATGACTAGCCATTTTAAGTTATGAATCTTAGTTGAAGTTCTAAGTACAAAGCATGAGAACTTAGTTGTTATAAAGGAAAGTGTTGGCATGTTGAATGATTTACTATATGGATATGCTATGTGCCTAACTTGAATATGATATGAGATCTAATATCCACAAAATAGGTTGTTTTGGTGATTATTTGAAAGCTGAATTAGTTTTGTTAAGAATAAACTTTATAAGGTATAAAATGTATGAAAAATGGCGTGTTCTATGTGTAAATGCAAGGCTATTTGGAGTGGTTCATGGTGTAGCCTAAAGAGTATTATGAGACTTTAAATGATCATGTTAAAATGTGCATTTAGTGGTTAGCAAGTTATTTTAGGGGATGAAGTTAGTTGGGAAATGTAGAATGATAAAAAGTGATGAAAAGTAGGATTTTCTCGAACTGGACAATTTTGGAGTAGCGATTGTTTGGCTTGAAAATGAGCCTTAGGAGTGTGCAATTTAGCTAAAGTTTTGGGTGATGGTAGCTTGATATGTGTAAAAAATTTTGAGGTGGAAATTCTATAAAAGGACTTGTGGTTTGACATTAATGACATTTTTAGTAAGAGTAGGTCACTGCATATTCTGCAGGTATCTATACTGAAGAAAATAATTAAATGACCCTCTTAAACATATTGGATTGCCTTGAAATTTTCATGATATTTACCTAAGACATAGATGAACACGTCCACATAAGGAATTGGCTTGAATTTACTGTTTTAAGGGGTAACAACGGAGATGAATGTCATGGTGCAAAACTGAAAAAAGGGCAGTATGATGGCGTGTATTATGAGGCCTTGATCTTGTTTATTTGGACTTGTATGTGATGTTTGGGCAGCTGAATATTGTTCCTTAGTGTGTTGGCTATGTTTTCCAGGTGATAGTCCTAATTGAATAAGATTTTATGGCCCATAGAATTAAGGTAAGGCGGGTACTACACTGCAAGTTTCAGCAGTACCCTTTACTGTGATTTATTGTTTTGAAGGTCTTAAACACCTTGAAATGTTACGAAATTTTTATGGTATGTTGCTAAGAATCCATTATGCATATGTGTAGCATAAGTTTCTGAAAATAGGCTCTGAATTGGCAAGTTGAGGCTGTGTGAACAGGGCATTAATGCTGGACTATTTTCCAGCTTAAGGGACAAGTCCGTATATGTGTTCTATGATGTATTTAGTCATGAATTGCATGTTGCATATCATGCATTGCATTGTCCATATTCATACGATTTATGAGACTGATTTTATACCAAAGAAATTTACGAAAAGCTCGTTTGAAAAAAAGATTTCAGTTTTGAAAGAAAGACTCCTATGGTACCATAAATTCCTGGCTAGCACAACCTGCTCCAGGTTCGGGGTTAATTGATCTGATGATGAGTATGACCGTCCAGGCCCAGAGATAATAGACCTGAGGATGATGAGTATGACCATCCAGGCCCGGAGATAAGAGATCTTAAGATGATGATTTATGACTGTCCAGGTCTGGAGATAATAGACCTCATGATGATGATTGATTGTATGACAGTTTTTAGATCCGGAAATAATAGATCTGAAGGGAATGGTATGACCGCCTCAGATCCGGAGATAATAGATCTGAACCCTCTCTATTCTTCGTTTTATGACGATTATGTTTTGAAAGAATGAATGATAGAAATTAGTTCTCATCTTATCATGTTGCATCACATTTGCATATTCATACACATTGCATCTAATTGCAAGTAGAATGCTAGATCTACTATCACTTAGGTTATGATGTTATTACTTTCTGTCACCTAAGTTATGATCTTATTATCTTTCGTCACTTAATTAATGATCCTATTTCCTTTGCGGCTAATGGATTGAAGGTCAGGTATGTAGGAATCCAAATTCTTGGGATTTGGTTCTTATGTATACTTTCCATTTAATTCTTGACTGTTTATGGTGTACTTGCTGGTGACTTTGTCACTCACCCTTTTATTTCCCCCCCAGAGCCTGCTGGAAATGAGGTAGAATGGATTGACGATGAGCGACGAGTTCCGTATCCATAGACAAGGGAATGGATTTTCAGCTTAAGGATCTTTATGATGGGATATGTTTTGTGGACTTATTTTGGAGACATTAATTTCGGATTTACCTTTATTTTGCGGTTATAGTTGTAAACTTTATGTTGGACATTCGGAATGATTTCTTTTAAAAGTTTTAAATTCTACCTCAATTTTTCTTACCTGTTAAAATGATGACATTGAAATCTGCAAATTTTGGAATGGACTGTGATATGTTATGCATTGACACCTGGTACTTTCTGTAGTGAAGTACGGTGGGTGCAACGTACTCGGAAGGGCCGAGTACGGGGCGCTACATTCAAATTGAAACTTTTTTGGAATACATCGATCTCTCCGTCCTGAGGACACCGATCGATCGATGTTACATCAGTCTCTCCAGAAGAGACTTCGATCGATCGATGTCAGGCAGATTCAAAACTGAACCTCTCTGGAGGACATCGATCTCTCAAGGCAGACACTTCGACCGCTCGATGTCCATTAGAATTCAAATTTTTATAACCGTTAGAACAAAATCCAAGGGAGATTCATGATGTTTTCTCTTTCTAATATTTGCTCAAATTTATTGTGGACATTTCTCTAAAATTACACATTCTTTCTTGACTCTTATATCCATGTTTAAGATATTCTAGGTTGGCTATTGAGGATCAAATCACTCCATAAGGTGGCTAAAGACTAATTAGACATTGTCTTGACATTTGATGGAGTTGAAGACATGGTGAAGGCTTCAAAAACCTGGCTAACATCTCCTATAAATAAAAGAAGCTCAGGTGAGGCAAATACACGCTTTCACTATCATCAAGCTTCATTCTTTGTTGTTGTATATTTCTCTCATATGTGTAAAGGTGCTTAAAGCTTGTTAAGCCTTTCTTTGTTCTTCATTGTTATATATTGAGAGATAGTGAGTCAACACAAGAGGAACCATAAATATTTGATCTCTTGCTTGTGTTTAGACTAGTGAAAAAGTGTGATCTCCACTACTTCCTTTAACCCACTGTGAGAAAGTTTTTGAGAGAATTTTGTTGAAGTTGTGAGGTGGCGAGAAGTTATTCTTACTTAGAGCTGAGGTTGTTGTAGTTGCACAAAAGTGTGTTGTAAAAGAAGTTGTTGTGTTTGCTTACACTAAGTTGTTAGTGTAAGTATTGTTGTTGCTGTTCTTATTAGCTTTAATAAGAAGAGTAGTGCTGAAAATCCACTTTGGCAACAAAGTGGTAGTGGAGTAGAATCATTTACTGTTCAAACCACTTTAAATCCGGTGTACTCATTCGTTATCTCTCATCTCCCGTTCTTGCTTTGATTTTGAATTCGCCTTGAGTTGAAGAAAACCAAAATCAGAAAAATTCTGCAAAATTGTCCAACACTCTATTCACCCCTTCTCTAAAGTGTTTGTTATGGACCCAACACATGATAGATTGAAGTATTGGAAATTATCTTTGAATAAAATCTTACCTTAGTTCTTCTTGCTCCCTAGCCTCCTGACTCACTTTTTTTGTCTAAAAGTAGTGTAAAATCTTAGCCTTGTATTGAATGAATAGCGTGTTGTGATAAGAGGAAGTTTTTTTCTTCTTCTTCTTCCCTTCTTGATGCTCTCGGTTTTGGTAGTGAAGAAGAGAGCTTAAGGATTTATGTTTTCTCTTTCTTGATTGGAGGATGAAGAATGTAATTTGAGGATGAAATTGGTAAAGTGTTGGAATGTTGAAGAAAGAGGGAAGACCCCTCGTTTCAACCAATCTTGTTAGGCCAACATGTGACCGGAAGAGAAAGGCGGCATATTTTAATAACTAGATTCTAAGCCTGCATTATTTTATATACAACTTTCATGCATACTTATGACAAATTGCCCATCCTTTCCTCTGCTCCATGCCTTTTGGCCGGCTGCCTACATGCCCTTTTTTTTTATTTCATGTGTAAGAAAAGGGTAGTATTTTCTAGTGTGTAATTTATTTTCCATTTAATTAAGTGAGCACAAAATATTTGTGTCATGTCTTTTCTTTTGATTTAATAAAGTTCTAGTAGCTTAAATGGTTACTTACTAGTGTCACTTTAATTTACTCATGTAATTATGAAATGTTAATTACGAATTTGGCCTTACCGAATTACATCGACTGGTATCGTACTCGATCAGTATTTCTATCATCGTTATTTGCGATATTATGGTACGTGCGAAATTCGGGCCGTAACAAAATACGTTTGAAATCCAACTGTAAACATTGATATGTTAAAATTAATTAAATTGGCAAAATTAGTAGTTACATTAGGTAGACCAATTGCATTATATATTATAAGTGTAAAATATAAAAATTTCTTCACATGTGGAGTACATACAATACGTCATTCATAGAATAAATTTTATTTCTTTCAGTAATGAATAAGTATTCTCTATTCCCCTATTCACAAGTGGTTAGTTAAGCAAGGCAAGAAACTTATTGTTTTGGAAACATGCATCAGCTGTTTCGCATGGTGTCAGTTATGTGACTAAACGACATAGAGTTCTCCATCCCTTAGAATTCTTTTAATTGCTGCTACCACATTTTAATCCTTTATTTAATTTGTGATATGACGTATTAATGATCACTCCAATTTTGCATAGAAATCATCATCGTCGGTATGGGATGCGTTGAAAAGGTCATCTCTTCACTGAACCATATGTGGACGGCCAGTCAGTGTGACAAAAAAGGATTTCAGACGCATTATAAACTAAACTCATTCTAAGAAGCATCCGCAAGAATAATTTTATTACAAAACAGATCATGCCTGCTAACGGAAGGACAAAATATCGTTAATATTAAGTTATCCATTACATACATCTTAAAAAAGTGACGTGAGACTAGGCCTATAAGCAAATAGAGCGTTCGGTATGTTCGGTTCGAGCTCGGTTTGAGCTCGGCTCGGTTAAAGGATTAATGAACTGTGTTTGGACCACTTTTTTTCTGTTCAAACTCTGTAACTGATCACCGTTCGTTTAAAGTGTTCGGCTCGTTAATGTTGTTTGTGAGTTAAACGAACTGAGCTTGAACAATTAAATATGTTCGTTTAAATATGTTCGGCTCGTTAATGTTGTTTTCTTCCTCCAATTTTGCACTCTATTCTGTATTGGATGCGACGAATCGGTAATATCTTCACTGAACCATTTGTGGACGGATGTCAATATGAGAATAAAGAAATTCAGATGCATAATAAATTAAACTAAGAAGCATCCGGCAAGAATCCTTTTATTACAAATCAGATCATGCCTGCTGACTAAGGACAAAATATCGTTAATATTAAGTTATCCATTACATGCATCTTAAAAAGTAACTTGAGACATATTATTTTTGAAGAAAGACTTTTTTTTTTACATATCATGTCTGCTAATGTAAGGATATAATATTGTTAACATTAAGTTATCCATTATATGCATCTTAAAAATATAACTTGAGACATACTATTTTGGAAGAAAGACTTTTTTATGCTACTCTTACTGTTCATAAATATTAGCCTCTTTATCATAATTTAAAATCAAAAAATATCCTTTTTTTTGTTTAAAATTTTGATTTTATTTATACAATCTTAAAAATAAGAGTTTTGAGTTTTTCTTTTTGGTTATGGCGATCCTTGCTAAGTCAACATCTTGTCAGCCATTGTAAGGTTGGAAGACCCTTTGCTCGCTTTGTTTTCTTCATGTTGTCTCCATTGAATTAGGATAACCTATAATCGAGCAGTGCATACTATATAAGCATCTTCTGTTCTTCACAAGAACACACAAAAATATCACACTACTGAAACTAAGTACTGAACCAGTCTTATTAGCCAACCACAATGACCAAATTTGTGTCACTTGCTTTTTTGGTATTCGCACTATGGGTTGGATTTCAGCAGTTTGATTTCTGTACTTCTGCTCTTGCAATGGCTCACCAAGACTATGACCATGTGAAGGCAGAAAACTTGCCAGGTAAGTAGCTTATCTAAGTTAACATTTTTTTTGTTGTAAGATTTATCTCGTTACTGTTATTCAATTATTCTTTTTTTTTTGGTATATGTATAGTCAGGCATACTAACGCCCAAACATTGCAGATAACATACGTATACACTAATGAGAATGCTGCAAAAACGCCCAAACATAGCATGATTCTACCAAAGTGACGGATAAACCTAAGGATCCTAACTCGCCAATTGGATCTAGCGACACTACTATAGTCTGACGTTACAAAATGCAAAATTTACGATTTCTTTTCTCAATAATGGTTAACCCATGTCAGAATTTAGTGTTCAGACATATGTTTACTTTTTGATATAGATTGGGGTGTTAAGATACAACAACAACATTATCCCATTGTCTTAGAGGCTCCTGCCTATGACGGGATATGGAGGGTCGGATGTACACAACCATACCCACGTGTTAGAAACACATGGAGGTTGTTTCCCGATGACCCATAATGAAAATTGTGTGTCGATCAACTGCTACTTCACAATATAAGAAGCAATCAACTCAACACAATCTCAGTGGGTTTTGCGTTTAACTTATTGCCATTGCTTCTACTTAATACAACATGGCTACTCCTGTTGAACAACAAAATGCGAACTTCATTTTCATTGGAGAAAAATCTGCCTAGCTTATTGTTAATTGCACAATGAAATATTGCTTCGTATAGGTTAATATTGCTTGATATTCCTAAATGTTTCTCAGTATTTGTTTTGCAGTTGAAAAGGATGCTCCAGAAGGTCAATCTGGGAACCAAAAACTGAAAGAATCATATCATCGTGGACTCCTAGCTAATTACTTTCCACTTAGGACTCTGTATATTCTTAATTGTGCGGAGGCTCGTATTCCATGTGATGTGGATGATGACCAATGTCACAAAAAAGAATGTGGGCCTTGTGATGAGGATGGATTTTGCACAGACTTCACACTGTAATCCGTTGAGACACAAGTTTCAAAAAGGAGGAGGGGAACTGACCATCTGGAATAAGAGTTTAATATTGTCTTAAAAATTATGTATGAAGAACAAAGATGGTGCAATATGTTTTTATATGTATGACAATTCCACTTTACTATATGGCCAACTATGGCTCACTAATGTGTATCCAATATTTTAATTTCATATCAGAGTATAATTACGTCGTTATTTTTCAAAGTTAAACATGTTACCTATAATTTACAAATGACATGACAAAGTATTACTTCTTTCCTCTTATTTTATTTGTCCACATATTTACTTTTGTATATTCTCAAAATTTTATCCATAATTTACAAATGACATGGCAAAAATTGTTATATTAACTTATTCACAAGCAACCATTAAACGACTTACTTAGTAGTAGTTAAGTCTTTAAACAACCGTAATTTATGTATTCTTGACCAAAAAAAAATTTAATATTTTTCGTCCCTTAAAGATCCATTCTTTTCAAGTTGATGCTCATCTTTTAAACATACAAATCGATATTAATATATCGATTTGATCCAAGCTCTCTTAGTGAATTGCTCAGTCAACAAGTATTTATCATGTTAGGCGAGTTGAAAGGGCTTGAACCTCCACGCTCTTTAATACAATCCGTGTCTTAATTAAAAATCTTAACATAGTTTGACTTAATCATAATTTAAGCTAGTTTGATCATTGTTCATATTTTACATATATTTGATTAATTGAGGTAAATTAGAGGAAATCATGTAGTGATAATTCAAAGAGTAGTATGAAAACTTTCCGCAATTAAGATATTTTTATTTCTAGAAAGTAGGCAATATTTTTAGAACAAAGCAAAACAGAAACCATGACAATATTTTTTTCTGAACGCAGAGTATAAGGTTTTAAATCTGCTTGTGTACAATTATTCGAGAAGATAAGCCTCCCTTATTTCAATAATATTATCTATGTTACCTATACATGAAGGCGTAAGAGTCCTACAAGGTTTCTAACCAGGACGGAACACAATGACTGGCTGACGTGCACCAAACATACTTCTTTCAAATATTGTTTCAATCGTTCTTCAAAATTCTGATATAGAAAGGTCTAATAGTGAGGTATTCTATGAAGCAGCACAAAAATTGCAGCATCTTTCTAGCCTAACGGTTCAATCAGTCTCAAGATTTTTGCGATCTTAACTGGAGCAAGAAAACTCACATCCCTAAGCTATGTGTTAAAGACAAAATGATGGTCGCTTACTAAAATTCTATATTTTTCTATAATATCTAATAAATCTATGGTATTTTATATCTGTCTATAAACAATAAAAAAAATTTTATTCTTGCATTCGCTTTCCTTTTCTTTTTGGTGTAACTAGGCTTAGTCTTCATTTTTACTGGGTAAAAAAAATGACAATTCTTCAGTAACAAGAATAAATATAAGATGCAAGAAGTAACATCTTGACCTGCTGTGTGCCTGTATTTCTAGACGAAAATTAGTAAAAGACCGCTGCATCTAGATAGTTTTAGATGTGTTGCTTTGCTGGATTGCCTATGATTTACATTTTATTAACATGAAAATAACATTTTTATGCTCCTATAAGTACTCAGATACTAAGGGCAGATTTATTTTATTTTTCGTTATTAATGTGGAACGTTATATACTCTAATAATTTCTGTTAGGTCCCTTAGAACACACTAGAAGGGGGTTGAATAGTGTGTTCACCAAGTATGTATATTTTCTGGATATTTTCCGTTTTAGAGTGCAACCAATACTTGGATGTGTTCTTTAGAAAGAATAAATACTTGCAAGAAAGTAAAGAACACAAGGATGTATAGAGGTTCAAGTCAAATGACTCTACTCCTCTACCTTCTTGATTTTTCACAAGAAGGATTTTGAAAAAGGGGATTGTTATTTCTATGGGAAACAACAATCAAAAATAAAATCCAACGAACTGGAAAACTAGGCAACACGCCTAGACCACAACCGAGAATTCTAACTCTTTGAAGTCTAGCCTCCAAATACCTTCTTTGCCCTCAAAGAAATCTTGTAGAGAGAATAGTGCACCACAACACTATCAACTAATCCTTCAAAGTCTAAAAAACTCAAACAAGAAGCACCATTGCTCCTTGACCAACAGTCTACACAGTCTCTCACAATCTTTACTCACCAAGAAGAAGACTCTTCTTCTTCTTACAATAATCA
>AP025044.1:34919658-34947437 GCA_036186865.1 Eustoma russellianum
TAACCGATATGTTGTATGAAAATGAGTTATAGTGTGATACTGGAGCACAAACCCGATGACAACATAGAGGATGGGATGTGAAAGAAATTAGATCATCGAGCGCTTGGACTCATCCGCAACACCATGTCGATGGATGTGGCTTCGCACGTCTCAAACGAATGAAACCACCATTTTCAGTTTTATCAAGAGGTAGTCTGACTTATTTGAAAAGCCACCAAGTTCTAATAAAATTCATTTTCTTCAGAGGTTGTTTCAACTTCAAATGGTAGAGAGCGTTTCTTTAGATGACGAGTTTCTCGTACACTGTTTGTTGATCTCTATGCTGGATAGTTAGTCGACTACCATAGAGGTTATATCGAGTCAAGAAGGGGTGACGCTCAACTTTGTTTGTGACCACACCATCAAAGAGGGAATTCACATGAATGATCGAGGCTAAAGGCTTAGATCGGCTTTAACCGTCGAAAGAGGCCGAGACTCCCAATGAATAGATAGTCGAGAAAGAAATAAATTCAAGGGGAACAACAAGTCTCAAACTGAAGTCATATGTAGTATTGAAACTGTGAAAAAAGGGTCACCTAAAGCACGAGTGCAAGGCACCCAAGAAGATGAAGAAAAAGGAGTATATGCCTAGTTCGGTGAATGTAATGACATAGGAAGTTCCAATGATTTTCCTAGACCTTTGCATCGACAGCACCATTGAATCATGGATTCTTGATTCTGGTGCGTCATTCCATTCTATCTCTTACAAGAAATTGATGAAAGATTTCATGTTCAGAGAATACGGGAAGCAGTTTCTAGAGGATGGAAAGCTTTTGGAGATTACGACAAAAGCAATGTTAATATCAAGTCAAAGAACGATGGTGGATAGATATTGCATGATGTTCGATATATTCCAGGGTTGAAAAGGAATCTAATTTCTGTTAGCCAATTAGATGTTGAGGGATACAAAGTTAACTTTGTAGAAGGCTACTGGAAAATCGCCAAAGGCACCATAGTTATAGCACGAGGAACAAAGACAGAGACAATTTATTTATCCGAAGAATGTGTGAATCTAATGGCAATGATGGGGGCTACGACAAGTCCAATTTTATTGCACAATAGATTACGACACATGATGATAAAAGGTGGAAAGTGTTGGCTTCCTAAGGCCTGCTACAGAGTAGCCGACAGTTGAAACCATTTTTTGTGAAGGTCGTGTATTTGGCACAAAAAAAGATGAGAATTTCAAAATGCAGCCTGGAACGCAAAGAAGGAAGGCTGGATCTTGTGCACACAAACATGTGGGGGCCTGTCCCGGTTTAATCACAAGGAGGATCAAGATATTATATGACATTCATCGACGATTCCACTCGAAATGTACGGGTTTATTTTCTTAAACATAAATCTGGAGTATTTGAAGTTTTTAAGAAGTGAAAGACGGAGGTCAAGAATCAAACAGGCGAAAAAATGAGGTGCTTGAGGTTAGACAACAGCAGGGTGTATAATGGAACCAATTTGGATGTGTGTTACTTGGAGCAAGGAGAACGAGTTATACAAGCAATCCCCAATCAGCCACAATAAAATGGGACGGTTGAATAGATGAATCGTACCCTTAATGAGAGAGTAAGGGCAATGAGGCTCCACGTAGAACTTCCAAAATGTTTTTGGCAGGGACAGTAAATACAGTGGGCCCTCTTATCGATTGAAGTCTCCAGATTGTCGTATACCTTAAGCAACCCGAGGAAAATTGGTCAGGGAAAAAGATATCTTTGTCGCACTTATGAGTCATGAAATATACAGCCTGTGTTATATAGACTCCGAAAATAGGGACAAGTTGGACGTAAAGGTAAAGAAACGTATTTTCGTTGGTTATGGATCAAATTATTTTGGCTATAATTTAGGGACGAAAAAGACCAAAAAATAAGTTGATCACGAGATGCTACCTTCAATGAAGATGATAAGGCTTCAAATCAAAAGTTAGAAGAAGTGAAGGAGATTGATTTAGATGAAACACAAGCTTCGGATGGTGAGGCAGAAACTGAGAGGGCTGAGGCTTTGGAAACTAATAAGGCCAAACTCCAACAAGATGAAGAAAGCTCGAAAGAATAGGTGCTAAGAAGATCCACTCGCATTCGCAAGCCAAACATACGTTACTTATCCTCTCTAAATTACTTACTCTTGACTGAAACATGTGAGTCTGAAGATTATAATGAGGCCATAAGTTTGAGTGACGCTATTAAGTGGGAGCTAGCAACGAAGGAAGAGTTATAGTCGCTAGAAGAAAAAAGCACTTAGACCGTAACTAGGGTACCAAAAGGCAAAAGACCACTGAAAAATAAATGAGTTTTCTGAATCAAGGAAGAGGCAGAAGGAGCAAGTGATATGAGGCGACATTGGTAGTCAAAGGCTTCTTACAAAAAAAAGGAGTTAATTACACCGATATATTCTCACCCGTTGCGAAACTCACGTATATTTGGATTGTTCTCAGCATAGCGGAGGATGAAAATCTACAACTTGAACAACTTGGCGTGAAGACGATCTTTCTTCACAGTGACTTAGAAGAAGAAAGTTATATGAAGCAGCCCGAAGGTTTTGAAGTTAGAGGACAAAAAGGTCTCATGTATAGATTAAATTGAAGTCTATACAGTTTGAGGCAAGCTCCAAGTCAATGGTATAGATGGTTCGATAAATTCATGAGTAGTTGTGGCCTTTAAATGATGATACACAGGTCATTGATGCTATTAAAGTCTTTCAACAGCTCCTACTTGATTTTGTTGTACATCGATGACATGCATATTGCGGGCATTAACATAAAGCAGATCGATGAGTTAAAACAAGAATTAACACAAAAGTTCAAAATAAAGGACTTAGGTCCGGCAAATCAAATTCTAGGCATGCATATCTTTCGAGATCGAATGGTAGGTTTGTTGATCTTGTCGCAAGAAAAATAGATAATTAAAGTGTTAGATCCATCTTGTATGCAAGACCCTAAGCCGAGAATGACACTGTTGGGGGTACAACCCAAGTTGTCAAAAACTTAGTCAACTAAACCGGTAGTGGAGCAGAATTATATGGACAATATACCTTATTCATCGGCCACAAACAGCCTTATGTACGTCATGGTATGTACGAGACCCAATATTGCTCATGTAGTAGTGTAGTGAGCCAATACTGTTGAGAAATATGTTTGGATAATTTCCAAAGTCGTGATTTTAAGAGGTGAATGCATAAAAATATCATATATGGTGTTGTATGTGATTAAAAGTTGAAAAGGTTGAAAAAGTTGACATCGATCTCTCAGGTTGTTGCATATCGATCGATCTATATACATAGACCTTTGACATCGATTGATCCATGTAAGGCAGTGAAAGTTCAAGACCTTCCGGTGAGACATCGATCTCTAAACCTGAGACACATTGATCGATCGATGTACATCAAACCCTCACTTCGATCGATCGATGTAGGTCAGAGACAAACTCTGAAACTTACGGTGAGACATCGATCTCTGAAGCTGAGGCACTTCGATCGATCGATGTCTAGGGTTTTTAGAAATAATTTTCTAAAATGTGATAAAATGGTTGTTTTCATTTGTATATGATTTATACATGTTCATTATATGAATATTATGTGTTTTTGGTGATTTTAAATATATTGTGACTAATGTGCCTTGGAAGTTTCTACAACTTACCAAAAAGGACAAAATTGGTATTTTGAGTTTTGTAGTAACATGATATGGTGGATATACTTCAATGACATATTTTTATCTTACTCATCATGACAAAGTTGTTATAATATTCATTTCTGACCATCGTGGTCATTTCTGGATTTTCTCTCACCAGGGCCATTTTGGTCATTTTATCCCTGAGGGTATTTTTGTCATTTTCACTCAAGGAATCTCTTGAGCACATTATTATCTTCATTCTGGAGTTGAGTTATTAATATCTTGAAGATTATTTGGTGGTTCTTTAGCTTATTCTCTCAAATGATGATATTATTAACTATAGCGGGATATGTGACGAGTTGTGATGTCACATTCTATTTCTTTCTTAAAGACCCTCTTATATATGTTATGAGAGCATATTTATCATCATTATTCATAGATATCAAATGTGTTAAAGGTGTGGAAATGATCAATACGTACAAGAAAGAATAGTTGGAATTTTGGTGTTATATGCTGGCATAATCTTGTCAATTATTATTTGGTGATTTCTTCTTCAAAAATCTGAGATGTTATACATATTTATGAGATCCAAAACGTGTATTATACAGTTGGATATGATTATGTACTCATTTTATTGCTTGGTGACAAGTGGACCAATCAAAAAGGAGCTAGTTGGCAAAAATTGCCAACTAGGATATTTCAAATATAGCCAACGGCTACATGGCTAATCTCATCAGATTTTTTGAGTCAAAAAGAAATATTCACATGCCCTATTCTTGTTCTTAGAGTTGAGGTATTTTGGTGGTTTTAAATCCTCTCTTATTATCTTCAATTTACAAAGGATAATCAAGACTATTTTTATTGAAAAATATGATTAAGTAGCCAATGGCTAATACACTTTTAATGGGGCTGTTTTAGTTTGATTTTTTTCATCCTCACATGTCCTATGTTCATGCCAAGAAGTTGAGGGTATAATGGAGGAATATGCCATCTTATCCTTGGGTATTATCTTTAAATTTTCAAGATAATTCCATGGTGTAAATTTCAGCCAACAAAGGGTGTCCAGGGTGGACCAATTATGTTGTCTCGTTTTGCCGAGTGTACAATGGCCAACCAATGATGTGAAGACACTTGGACTTGATGATGATGATGGTGACACATGTGCATTATTATCTCCAAGGCTCAACTCACACTATAAATAGGAGGCAATGGTGAAGAAGATGAAACACAGTTGAATCTCACTTGAAAGCATTTGTTGAATTGTCTAGCTATCATCTTCTTCTTCTTGTTCTTGTTTCATTCTTTGTAACAAAGGTATTCTTGTTGTATTTGTTGAGCTACAAGCCACTTGAGCTTCATTTGTAAAGAATGATTAGCCAATTTTATAAGGCTACGTCAATTGGTAGTAGAGGTGTTGCAACTAAGAGTTGCATAGAAGGTGTTCATCCAAGTCTTGAATAGAGTTGGTGTATAACCCAAGGATCAATCTTTGTTCTTGTTGTAAGGTGATTCATTTCATAGTGAAATCAAAGGAAAGGTGTTCCTTGGGACTGTAGTAGGTCACATTGACCGAAACAGGATAAAGTCTCGGTGTTCTTGTCTTGTTTCTACCTTTCTGTTTTCTGCCCGTTTTTACTGCAGTTTTCACACAACTTCTCACAATTTGAAAAATAGCTAAAAATTTTCAAAATTCATGATTTTTGGTGGAGTTATACTTCAGACTGTTACTTTTATTTGCAACAAGAATCACTTGATTTGAGCAAAGGAAAGTTAGTCTTTCAGTCTTTACAAGATAACTGCTCCAATCTGGCTGCAATCTGACCAGTTTTGAGAAAACTTGAATTATGTATTAATTGAGAATTGTTCAAGGTCAGGGCCTTTTGAAAACAGCAACTATACATCCTAATGAGTGCTTTGATATAAATATTGACCTTTTTGGTTGAGTATTCAAAGATAAACACGTTTTTCAAAATCAGCAACATTCTGTCTCATTCTGTCCAGATTGACCATCTGAATCTTTTTATTTGTTTGAAGGGTTGAACGATCTTATTTTTGTTTGTTTTTGGACATAGTCTTGTTAACTGATTGAAGATGAAATCTGTAATTTTTCATAATCTTTGGAGTTGTGTACAAGGATTTTTGAATTTTTCAAAAACGGGTTTTGAATCTGTGGTAGTCTAAGATTCTGTATTCAAAGGGGTTTTTAATTAAGGGTAGTAGTGTAATTTCCGCAGGACTTGAAGATTTTGTTGATCCAGACGTTGGTGGTGACACGGACAGATGGAAGAGTACGTCCAGTTACATTTTGACGTATAGTGTTATGGCAATAAGTTGGATGACGAGATTGCAAAAATACATAGCGTTTTCTACAATGGAGGCCGTATATGTTACAATATCGGAGGCCCGAGAAGGGTATCGTTAATTTTTTGAAAGAAATCGGAAGATATCAAAGCAGCAGACCGCTCTTCAACTACAAACAAGTGCTTTGTTACTCGCAAAGAACCTTGTGTATCACTCGAGAACAAAGCACATTCAGTCAGCTAAAGTATCATCACATACAGGAGTTAGTGCACGTATTTTAATAGTAAATTTCATTTACGATTTGACGCATTAAATATTTATACTGATTCCAGTCTTGCATAGAAATTATCTATTTTGTAATGAATGTGTTGAATAGGTCATCCCTACACTGAACATCAGTGGCCACTATAAAATAAAGATTCAAGATACACTATAGATTAAACTCATAAGGATGCCACAAGAAAAGATCAAGGATATTGTTGGATACAATCACTCCTGTACTAAGACGCATTCGTTTAGTGTGTGCGTATGAAATGATAAAATAAACCAAACCCGGGCGAGTCGAGGACTCTGTCCTTAAGACGTATTGCTCCGGTATACTGTGCCCAACCGGCATGAGCAACCGTCTCCCAGGATACAACGGGTACCTGTTCATTTGAGCGGCACTGCTGAACTTGAACTCCTTCGAACTTTAGAGTATCCTGACTTCTCTTGGACGGTATGCAAGACTCGAATGCTATGAGAGTAGTATGCTACGAATGCTAGAAATTGTGTCTTTAGAATGCACCCTTTGCCCTGTTTATATAGGGGAGTCTGTTGGAGAATAAGGTACTGTGACCGTTGGATCAAAACCGTAGTTTGATTTAGGCCGTTGGATGAAAACCTCCTATATAGATTAGGAAGGTTTAATCTCAGCCTTTAGATCGAAGATTAATCCGCAGGTTTAAACCTGGAGCGTTAGATGGAAGCCATATTCGGTTGGGGTAGTTAGGACAGTTTAAATCTCGGCCGTTAGATTAAAGATGCCTTCCCTGCCACCGTTAGATCAAACCAGATTGATCTTATCTTATATCGAAGGATACCGTTTGAATCAGATTTAAACAACCGTTCGATTTAAACCATAACCGAACGCCTTATCAAACTTAACCGCGTTTTGTTTAAACGTAACCGTGTAACCGCGTTTTCCATCCACTTTGAGAATTAATTTCTCATTCACCCATTTCAATTTCTCCAACAATCCCCCACATGAATGGGAATTAATGAAAGTGTTTATGCAAACTCTACCGAGAAGTCAGACAAGAAAATATTGCATCAGAAGAGGTAGCTTCTGGCTTTGAACCTTTCATAGTGATGTACCATCGGATTCACTCGGCTAATTAGTGACTTGATGTCTTGAACCAGTCAGCCTTTGTTGTGAACCTAGACAACGATACTCACATAACATTTTCTTTAACACCCTTTTGGTTCTCATGGTTGTGTTCGTTTTGGCCATGAACAACCTGGTTTCAGAAAGTGTTTTAGAGAAATCTTGCCTCTTAGACTTTCTCATAGAAGCGGCCCCACTTCACACTTACATAGGTGATTCCTATCAAGAGTATTCTGCCATACTCCACTTGACGCATCAAGATATAGGACATCATTAAAAACCTTAGCTTACCCTAAACATTCTCTACAGACATCACTTTTATGTGACGGAATGAGTAAGTGCTTACTGAATCTTCGTAACTTAGTTGTCCCATTGAACCAAGATTCTGGGATCTCCAGCCAACAAGGTTGGGTTACCTTACAAAGATTCTTGCATTATAGGCTTTAGTCCCATTCCGTTTGTCAATCTTGACATCTGATCTCTAGGCAAGCCTTTTTTAAGCAGATCCGCAAGATTCTCCATTGATTTTACATAATCAATGGAAATCACGCCATTAGAGATCAACTGTTTAATGGTGTTATGTCTCCGACGTATGTGTCGTGACTTACCATTGTAAATGCTGCTTTGAGCATGTCCTATAGCTGACTGACAATCACAGTGTATGCTAATAGGAGCGATTGGTTTAGGCCAGCACGGAATATCTTCTAGGAAATTCCGAAGCCACTCAGCCTCTTCCCCAGCTTTATCCAGCACTATGAACTCAGCCTCCATAGTAGACCGAGCTATGCACGTTTGTTTCGTGGATTTCCACGACACAGCAGCACCACCAACAGTGAACAAGTATCCACTGGTGGACTTCGAGTCCTTACTGTCTGATATCCAATTTGCATCGCAATATCCTTCTAATACTGCTGGATATCTCGTGTAATGTAATCCAAGATTCATTGTGTATTTCAGATACCTCATCACTCTATTAAGAGCTTTCCAATGATCATCACTTGGATTACTGGTGAACCTGCTCAATTTGTTTACTGAACAAGCTAAGTCTGGTCTTGTACAATTTGTTATGTACATCAGACTCCCGATCACCTGAGAGTATTTTAACTGAGCTACAGGTTTGCCTCGATTTTTCTTTAAGTGTATACTTAAGTCAAGTGGGGTCTTAATTGGTTTTAATTCAAACATATTGAACCTTCTGAGAACAGACTCAATATAGTGAGTTTGCGACATAACAAGACCATCAGCTACTCGAGAAATTTTAATTCCTAGAATAACACTAGCAACCCCCATGTCCTTCATA
Source organism: Eustoma russellianum (assembly GCA_036186865.1). NCBI lineage: Eukaryota > Viridiplantae > Streptophyta > Magnoliopsida > Gentianales > Gentianaceae > Eustoma > Eustoma russellianum. The sequence goes on from AP025044.1 coordinate 34,928,266, forward strand.
TCAAAATTTCGTGTTAACATCTTCTTTGTACTCAAGATGACATCACGAGTACTGCCCATGATAAGCATGTCGTCTACATAGAGACACACTATTACATAGGCATTCGGTGTGCTCTTGAAGTACACACACTTGTCGCACTCATTGATTCTGAAGTCGTTTGACATCATTACCTGATCAAACTTTAAGTGCCATTTCTTAGGTGCTTGTTTAAGTCCGTACAACGACTTAACAAGTCTACATACTTTCCTTTCTTGTCATGGAACGACGAACCCCTCGGATTGTTCCATATAAATTTCTTCCTCTAAATCATAGACTGCAGCAATAGCCACTAGCATCCTTATGGAAGTGATCCTAGTCACTGGTGAGTAGGTGTCAAAGAAGTCAAAGCCTTCTTTCTGTCTGTAGCCCTTGGCTACTAACCTGGCCTTGTACTTGTCAATAGATCCATCTTCTTTCAGTTTTTTCCTAAAAATCCACTTGCATCCGAGTGGTTTACTTCCTGGTGGAAGATCTACCAGCTCCCAAGTGTGATTTTGAAGAATGGAATCTATCTCACTATTCACTGCTTCTTTCCAGAAAGGAGCTTCTGGAGTTGTCATTGCCTCAGAGAAAGATCTCGGCTCGTTTTCTACCATGTAGGTTAGAAAATCTGGTCCAAAAGACGTCGGTATTTTGGCTCGTTTGCTTTGACGAGGTTCCTCAGTCTCTTGAGGAGTCGTCTCACGCACTCGCTTACTTGTGTTTGCTTCTTGATTGTCTTTGTCTTTCTTTGGAAAGACATTTTCAAAGAACACTGCATTCCTCGATTCCATGACAACATTTTCACGTATCTCAGGAATGTCCGATTTGTGCATTAAGAAACGATATGCTCTACTGTTCGTTGCATAGCCCATAAATATGCAATCAATTGTCTTAGGCCCGATTCTCACTTGTCTTGGTTTAGGTACTGCAACCTTCGCCAGACACCCCCACACTTTCAAGTATTTATAACTAGGCTTATAGCCTTTCCAAAGTTCATATGGGGTTTTATCCGTCTTCTTGGACGGAATCCTATTTAAAATGACGTTGGCAGAGAGAATTGCTTCCCCTCACTAGTTCTGAGGTAAACCCGAAGTTATCAACATAGCATTCATCATCTCCTTTAGAGTACGGTTTTTGCGTTCAGCAATACCATTCGATTGAGATGAATATGGTGCATTCGTTTGATGAATAATGCCATGTTCGGAACAAAATTCATTAAACGATGCGTCATACTCTCCACCTCTATCGCTTCGAATTACTTTAATTCGTTTGCTAATTTGATTCTCAACTTCATTTTTATAATCTTTGAATGCATCAATGGCCTCATCTTTGCTACTTAGCAAATATACATAACAGTATCGTGTGCAATCGTCGATAAAAGTTACAAAGTACTTTTTACCTCCTCTTGTTTGCACAAACTTTAAATCACACAAATCTATATGAATTAAATCCAATGATTCAGTGTTTCGTTCTGTTGAAGGAAATGGCGCTTTTGTCAATTTTGCTTCAACACACACTTGGCATTTCTCTTTATTATTTAAGTCCAGTTTGGGCAATAATTCAAGATTAATCATTCGTTGTATTGACTTGTAATTAACATGTCCCAAACGAAAATGCCATAAATAAGAAGACTCAAGCATGTAAGCAGAAGAGGAAACAATTTTATTAGCCTCAACGGGCGTAACTTTCTTGGGTACAATTGTCATAACATTTAACTTGAACATGTTATCAGAAAGATACCCCTTTCCCAAATACACCCCATTCTTAGAAAGTGTAAATTTGTTTGCCTCAAAAACAAGCTTGAATCCATGAGTGACTAGCAGCGCCAGAAACCAGATTTTTCCTTATGTCAGGAACATGTAGCACATTATGCAGAGTCAACTCCCTTCCTGAAGTCAATTTCAGGATCACCTTGCCCGATCCTTCGATCTTTGAGCTGTTGGAGTTTCCCATGAAGAGTTGCTCGTTGTTTTTCGTGGGTACATATTCTCTGAACATAGCCCTGTTCGCACAAACATGTCGAGTGGCACCTGTGTCCACCCACCATTCACGCGGGTTTCCCACTGCATTGCACTCGGTCACCACTACGCAAAGGTTCAAGTCATCCATTGCGTTGACCAGATTCGCTTTCGCTTTATTTTGATTCTGAGTCTTTTTGGGCTTTCGACATTCACTGCTTCGATGCCCTGGTTTTCCACAATTATAACACTTACCTGTGAACTTCTTTGCAATTTCCTTGCCCTTGATGTTCACGTCCAAAGTGTTATTTTTCTTTTTGTTCTTCGCCTCAGCAACATGAGCCTTGGCTTGACCAGACGATGTGGACGGCTTCCTTTCGGCACGACGATTGTCCTCCTCAATACGAAGACATACAATCAAATCCTCCATTTTCATTTCCTTTCGCTTGTGTTTGAGATAGCTCTTAAATTCCCTCCACGAAGGAGGCAGCTTCTCAATCACAGCCGCAACCTGGAAAGATTCACTGAGCGTCATGCCCTCCTCTTCCATCTCAGAAACCAACATCTGTATTTCTTCAACCTGCGAAATTACAGTTTTGGAATCTAACATTTTATAGTCAAGAAATTTCCCAACTATCAACTTTTTCGTGCCAGCATCTTCTGTGTGATACTTTTTATCTAAAGCTGACCACAACGCTTTTGCAGTTTTATAAGTACAAAATACGCCATAGATAGTGTTATCTAGGCAACCCAGAATCAAATTTAAACAGCAAAAATTTGTATACGCCCAGGACTCAGCACCCAAGGCGTTCTGCATATTCTGTTGTTGATCCTCCACAGGCTCAACCACGGGTGGATCTTCGCTCAGCATTCTGGCCAAACCCAATGCCGTGAGGTAGAACAACATCTTCTGCTGCCACTTCCTGAAGAAGCTTCCAGCAAATTTTTCCGGCTTCTCCACATGAGCAGCAGTGGCAGCCGGATTCATCTGAGGCCCTCCAGTTGGTGCCAGCGGAACCGTACTGAACGGAGCTCCGACAGCAACATTGTTCGCCCCTTCAGGTGCGGACACGGAGTGAGCACCATTAAAGCCTTGAACAGAGTTCGAGCTTTCGTTCTCCATTTCTGTTCAGTCGATCAAAACGTACAGATCAGAACAGAATCAGATTTAAGAAATGAGTAGAAGCAGACTGCAAATCAGTATGAGTACTGGTTTGCGTAAAATAAAAAAACGGTACAGAAGTAATTGAACAATAATAAGTCTTAAGATTGTTGGATACAATCACTCCTGTACTAAGACACAGTCGTTTAGTGTGTGCATATGAAATGATAAAATAAACCAAACCCGGGGCGAGTCGAGGACTCTGTCTTTAAGACGTATTGCTCTGGTATACTGTGTCCAACCGGCGTGAGCAACCGTCTCCCAGGATACAACGGGTACCTGTTCAGTTAAGCGGCACTGCTGAACTTGAACTCCTTCGAACTTTAGAGTGTCCTGACTTCTCTTGGACGGTATGCAAGACTCGAATGCTATGAGAGTAGTATGCTACGAATGCTAGAAATTGTGTCTTTAGAATGCACCCTTTGCCCTGTTTATATAGGGGAGTCGGTTGGAGAACAAGATACCGTGACCGTTGGATCAAAACCGTAGTTTGATTTAGGCCGTTAGATGAAAACCTCCTATCTAGATTAGGAAGGTTTAATCTCAGCCTTTAGATCGAAGATTAATCCACAGGTTTAAACTTGGAGCATTAGATGGAAGCCACATTCGGTTGGGGTGGTTAGGTCAGTTTAAATCTCGGCCGTTAGATTAAAGATGCCTTCCCTGCCACCGTTAGATCAAACCAGATTGATCTTATCTTATATCGAAGGATACCGTTTGAATCAGATTTAAACAACCATTCGATTTAAACCATAACCGAACGCCTTATCAAACTTAACCGCGTTTTGTTTAAACGTAACCGTGCAACCGCGTTTTCCATCCACTTTGAGAATTAATTTCTCATTCACCCATTTCAATTTCTCCAACAGATACACTATAAATTAAATTCATAAAGCATACCGCAAGTGCAGTTTATTACAAAGGGGTGAATAGACTTTGCGCCTGATGACAAGGCTAGGCCCGCCGACTTCAAATACATACAAATGTCTTGAACATTTTGACCAAGTTATAACAAAAAATACATACAGAGAACATAATGCTTCTTTATCGATATGGTAAATATAAGTTTTCCATTACATGCATCCTAACAGGTAATTTGAGACATACAATTCTTAAGGAAATACTTTTCTATTTCATGGTCACTGTTCATAAATTTTACCTCTTTATCATACGCATTGAAATTGTACAACCCTACATACACGCAGTTTACATACATGTCTCACATATACACACAACTCACATATAGAGAAAATCCAATTACAGATATGCAAAAAACAACACACTAATGCACGATAAACATAACAAGCATAAATAGACCATTTACCTCTGATGCATAACAGTATAACAAGCACAGATAGACCACTTAGCTGACCATAAGCCCTGTATATTGTTTATAACCGCCACGGCTCAACCACCTCGTGCCGCAATAGCAACCAGTCTCTGCCATGTTTGTTTGAAATCAAACCCAACTCATCATCATCATCATCATCATCCGTACCCAGTATATCCCAACGACAGCAAAAGCTATCGCTAGTGCCTGGGGAGGGTAAATGGTAGGCAAACAATACCTCTGTCCCAAGGGATAGAGAATCTGCTTCCAGTGAGACCCCCGGCTCTATATATACATGTATAAATGGCATAATAATAGAAATATAATGTGTTAGTGTGTTAGTGAGGGAATTCGGAAAATACAAAGAAGAGGCTTTCGATATTAAAATACACATAACATGTATATATACATGTAATACAAATACTTTTTCATTTACCGTCACAATTTTATTTTATTTTCAATTTCCAACTCACTAACTACGTGCAAGTATATCCATGTATATGCCCGCGCCTATATACGTGCATATACACGCTTATACTTATGCGTTTCACCCTCGACCTACTTTTCCACCAAAAACCCTAACTTTCACTTATGCTTCTTATCCCATCTATTCTCAGTAATTCATCTTGGCCGAATGCTCCGAATCACCCCTCATAACATTACAATCAAGTTACCATTTCAAAACTAAAAAGATGAAACCCTTGCCTACATGTAATACCACATCGATTAAAAATTTCCATCACCTTTATAATTTACCAATCCCATGTATTTGCAAATTAGGCCTGCCATATTATCACCGAAGGAAACCGAAAAGAGACAACAATTAGACAATTGCTTTCGGCCATTCCTATAAGCAGTACTACTACAATTTCACTTACATATGCACTTGTAGCACCACAATTACAATTGCATACATTATACATAGTTATATACGATCACCCACATTCAAATAGTATACCATATATTTAAATGTCATTAATGCCTCTAAAATTAACATTCTTGGCCGAAGTAAAGATTCTTCAACTTGGAAATATACTTCGGCGTATATATACATATTTATAACCAACCTAATTTACAATTCACCTTTATTAATAATTTGTCTCTACCATACCACAGTAAAGGTGGCTGGAAAAACACACTTAGCAATTACTTTTCGGCCATACGAACAAGCAATAATTCATACAATTTCACATGCGTATATAGTTATTCGGCCACCAATAAAACATGTGTACATCCATCTAAGCAACCCCATATACTTATTTATGATACTGTTTTCATATGAAAATTGCATTATAACCTTGTAAAAAATATAGCAAATATAGCAAGAATACTTGCCTCGTGTCTCGATCAAACGTACTACGCGAAGGTTTGAGATAAAAAGGATGAAAATACCTTAATCTTGCACTTAATGGCTGCAGCAGAAAACTTGAGTTTCTTGGAGAAAAATAGGATTGGCCGTGGATTTATGAACATTGCAGAAATTGAAGTTTTGGTGAATAAGGTGGTTGCTGCCTTTTCTTTTTGAAACATGAAGAAGAGGAGTTGAAGTTTGGGAGCACAAAATAGGGTGAGCAGTACGTGTTGCCATGCCTTAGGTGGGGATTTGGCATCATGGCTGCCAAATTTGCTGGGCGTTGCATTGGCGGCTGCCGAGTTGCTGGGAGGCTGCCAAGGGTTTTTAGGGTGTAGAGTTTAATCATATTAGGTTAGATGTATATTTATAGATGTAAGTTATATAATCCTAATATGCTTAGGATTTTGTATTGGGATTTTGTAATTCAATTAAACTCTATCTTTTTTTCTGTTTCTATTCTAATTAGGATTAGTTGTTTTATGTAGTTTATTTTTATTATTGTTATTGTTATTTTGTTTATTTCATTTTTTATTTTTTTACCCCCGCTGGACACAGGGTATAACACAACAAGTCTCAAAATAGAAGCGAGATGGAGTGTTGAAACCGTGGAAAAGGGGCCACTTGAAGCATGAGTGCAAGGCGTCCAAGATGATAAAAAAAGGAGGATATGCCTAGTTCGGTGAATGTGAAGACAAAGGAAGTTCTGACGATTTCCCTAGTCCTTTGTGTCGATAGCCCCATTGAATCGTGGATTCTTGATTCTGATGCGTTGTTCCATTCTACCTCTTGCAAGAAATTAATGAAAGATTTCATGTCCGGAGAATACGGTAAGGAGTTTCTAGAGGATGGAAAGCCTTTGGAGATTGCGGGCAAAGGCAATGTTAATATCAAGTCAAAGAACAAAGGTGGATGGACATTGCAAGATGTTTGATATATTCTTAGGTAGAAAAAGAATCTAATTTGTGTTAGCCAATTAGATGTTGAAGGGTACCAAATTAACTTTGTTGAAGGTTACTGGAAAATCACCAAAGGCGCCATAGTTATAGCACGAAGAAACAAGACAGAGACACTGTATTTAACCGACCAATGTGTGAATCTAATGGCAACGATGGGGGCTGAGAAAAGTCCAATTTAATGGCATATTAGATTACGACACATGAGTGATAAAGGATAAAAAGTGTTGGCTTCCAAAGGCCTGCTACAGAGTAGCCGACGGTTGAAACCGTTTTCTGTGAAGATTTCACATTTGATAGAAAAAAAGGGTGAGATTTTCAAAATACAGCCTAGAACGCAATGAAGGAAAGATGGATCTTGTGCACATGGACATGTAGGGGTAGTCTTGCTTCAATCACAAGGAGTTGCAAGATATTATATGACATTCATCGATGATTCCACTCAAAAGATACGGGTTTATTTTCTTAAACATAAATCCAAAGTATTTGAAGTTTTTAAGAAGAGTAAGACGGAGGTCAAGAATCAAACAGGCAAAAAAGTGAAGTGCTTGAGGTCAGACAATAGCAGGGCGTATAATGGAACCAACTTCGAGGTGTATTATGTGGAGCAAGGAGTGCGACTTGTACAAGCAATCCCCAATCAGCCGCAATAAAATGGGATGGCCGAAAGGATGAATCGTACCTCCAATGAGAGAGCACGGGCAATGAGGCCTAATGCAGAACTTCCAAATTTTTTTTGGCATAGACAGTAAATATAGTGGGCCATCTTATCAATCGAAGTCTCTAGATGGCCATAGACCTTGAGCAACCCGAGGAAAATTGGTCAGGGAAAAAGATATCTTGGTCGCACTTATGAGTCATTAAATGTACAGCCTGTGTTCATATAGACTCCAAAAATAGGACAAGTTGGACGTAAATTTTGGGATGAAAAAGATCGAAAAATAATTTGATCACGAGATGATGCCTTCAATGAAGGTGATAATGCTTCAAATTAAAAGGTAGACAAAGTGAAGGAGATTGATTTAGACGAAACATAAGCTTCAGATGGTGAGGCCGCAACCGAGAGGGTTGAGGCTGAGGAAACAAATAAGGCCGAACTCCAACAAGATGAAGAAAGCTCGCAAGAATCGGTGCTAAGAAGATCCACTCGCATTTGCAAGCCAAACATACGGTATTTATCCTCTCTGAATTACTTACTCTTGACTGACCCATGTGAGTCCGAAGATTATAATGAGGCCATAAGTTCGAGTGACGCTATTAAGTGGGAGCAAGAAACGAAGGAAGAGTTACAGTCACTAGAAAAAAAAAGCACTTGCACCGTAACTAGGCTGCCGAAAGGCAAAAGACAACTGAAAAATAAATGGGTTTCCCGAATCAAGGAAGAGGCAGAAGGAGCAAGTGATATGAGGCGAGATTGGTAGTCAAGGGCTTCTTACAAAACAAAAGAGTTAATTACATCGGCATATTCGCACCCATTGTGAAACTCACGTATATTTGGTTTGTTCTCAGCATACCGGAGGCTGAAAATTTGCAACTTCAACAACTTGGCGTGAAGACAGCCTTTCTTCATGGTGACTTAGAATAATAAAGGTTTTGAAGTCAAAGGACAAAAGGGTATCATGTGTAGATAAAATTGAAGTCTATACAGTTTGAGGCAAGCTCCAAGTCTATGGTATAAACCGTTCGATAAATTCATAACTAGTTGTGGCTTTAAATGAGGATACACAGATCATTGATGCGATTGAAGTCTTTCAACAGCTCCTACTTTATTTTGTTGTTGTACATCGATGACATGCATATTGCGGGAGTTAACATGAAGGAGATCGATGAGTTAAAACAATAATTAGCACAAGAGTTCAAGATAAAAGATTTAGGCCCGGCAAATCCAATCCTAGGCATGCATATCTTTCGAGATCGAATGGTAGGTTTGTTGATCTTGTCGTAAGAAAAATACATCATTAAGGTATTAGATCGATTTCGTATGCAAGACGCTAAGCTGAGAATGACACCGTTGGAGGTACAACTCAAGCTGTCAAAAACTCAGTCACCTAAGCCGATAGTGGAGCGAAATTATATGGACAATGTACCTTATTCATCAGCCGTAGACAGCCTTATATACGTCATGGTATGTACGAGACCCGATATTGCTCATACAGTGGGTGTAGTGAGCCCATACATGGGAAATTCCGGTGCCGCACACTGGGAGGCGGTAAAATGGGTGCTGAGATATTTGAAGGATACTTCAAATGTTGCTTTATGTTTCAGAAAAATAGTGCAGGACTTGAAGATTTTGTTGATGCAGACATTGGTGGTGACAGTTACAGATGAAAGAGTACGTCGAGTTACATTTTTACGTATAGTGGTACGGCGGTAAGTTAGATGTCGAGATTGCATAAATACATAGCACTTTCTATGATGGAGGCCGTATATGATGCAATCTCGGAGGCCCGAGAAGGGTATCGTTAATTTTTCTTAAAGAAATCGGAAGGTATCAAAGTAGCAGACCGCTCTTCACTTATAGACAAAGTGCTTTGTTTCTCGCAAAGAACCCAGCATACCATTCTAGAACAAAAACACATTCAGCTCAAGTATCATCACATTCGGGAGTTGGTGGGAGTATTTTAATAGCAAATTTCATTTATGATTTGACGTATTAAATATTTATACTGATTCCAGTCTTGCATAGAATCGTCATCTATTTTGTAACGAATGTGTTGAATAGGTCATCCCTACTCTGAACCATCAGTCGCCGTAGATGCCACAACAAAAGATTAAAGATACACTATAAATTAAACTCATAAAGCATACCGCAAGAGCAGTTTATTACAAAGGGGTGAAGAGAGTTTGCAGAAGACAAGGCTAGGATCGCCGACTTCAAATACATACAAATGTGTTGGACATGTTAACCAAGTTTTATCAAATAAAAAAATTTGTTTTCTTGAATATTTCAGACAGAAAAATTTTTATGTATAGTGGTACAACGGTAAGTTGGATGCCGAGATTGCAAAATACGTAGCGCTTTCTACTATGGAGGCCGTATATGTTGCAATCTCGGAGGCCCGAAGGGTACTGTTACTTTTGTGAAAGAAATCAAAAGATATCAAAGTAGCAGACCGCTCTTCACTGATAGACAAAGTGCTTTGTTTCTCACAAAGAACCCGGTGTATCGCTCGAGAACAAAGCACATCCAGCTGAAGTCTCATCACATATAGGAGTTAGTGGTCGTATTTTAATAGTAAATTTCATTTATGATTTGACGTATTAAATATTTATGCTGATTCCAGTCTTGCATAGAAATCATCACCTATTTTGTAACGAATGTGTTGAATAGGTCATCCCTACACTGAACCATCAGTGGCCGTAGATGCCACAACAAAAGATTAAAGATACACCATAAATTAAACTCATAAAGCATACCGCAAGAGCAGTTTATTACAAAGGGGTGAAGAGAGTTTGCACCTGAAGAGAAAGCTAGGCTCGCCGACTTCAAATACATACAAATGTGTTGAACATGTTGACCAAGTTATAACAAATACAACAATTTGTTTTCTTGAAGTATATCGTTTTCTTGAATATTTCAGACAGAAAAATCAAATCAGATCATGCCCGCAGTGAAAAGCATATTAAGATGGGGCTTCGTGACAGTAATACATCCATTTCACTACACAATGCTTTTTTATCAATATAGTAAATATAAGTTATCCATTACATGCATCCTAACAGGTAACTTGAGGCATACAATTTTTAAGGAAATACTTTTTTATTTTATGGTCACTGTTCATAAATGTTACCTCTTTATCATACGGAAATTACCTTTTTTTTCATAACATTGTAGAGAAAAAGGGGTTTGAGTGATTACAAAATACATGATTTAAATAGCGTGTACTAAATAAATGCATGACACATTTTATGACTTGACACGTTTTTGCATAAAATATGCCTTATATAGTTCATATATAATGTTGCCGTACTAAGGAATCATGAAGCTTTAAAGCTTACATCAAATGGCGAACATTTGTTGTGTTTAAACTATTTTCAGGTGCCACAATTAATGAACTAAACTAGTTCACTAAGTGAAGTACTTAGTTGAATGAACTAAGTAGTTCATTAAATGATGATATTTTTGAAGAAGGCACAAAAGCAACAAATTGAAGAATGGAAAGTCTTCTCCTCTCCTTTATATACACGCCTTTTAACACACACACACACACAGATATATATATATATATATATATATATATATATATATATATATTCAGATTTTTATAAAAGGCACTATACGCATATATTCCAACGTACTACCGACACGTTATATATTTTACGAACGTACGTTAACGTCACACCACTATATTTATCTCATATTTATGAGTATATTCAGGTCTTATATCATATGATATAAGTCATGGTGATGACAAAATTATTACAACACGTTACAAGGTTCTAAACCAAAAATTGTCGTATTAGGTGAATACCGAAACTTCACCAGCGTGTCACGTACTTGTCATATATAGATGGCCAGCCACTACACTTCAAAAATGGCCACAAATTTCGTGGCTTACATGCTATATTCATCCATGAAATCATTCCATGTTGGCAGACACAAATCACCCCCAATTAAGGCCAAATTGTGGAGATTTAAAATTCAACATTTTTGTCACATATAGGCGCCACTTTAATCAGCCATATTAAAGCTTAATTTATGTTTATTATGTATAATAATATATATAACATGTGCAAAAAGTTGGAATTTAATCGGAGAAAAATCGGGTAATCGACAAAAGTCGAAAATTCGGTTTTCTACAAACACGACACATGGAACGTTTTTGGCATGACATATAACATGTATCTAGACACTTTTTTTACATACTCTATACATTCTAAAGTGTTCTAGAAAAATCAATTAAGGGCTGATTGGAATATACCATGTGTGTATAATTATTATGCACTATTTTACAAAGTTTGCAAAAATAAAATTCAGCACATGTACAATCTACATCACACGCTTACTTCAGATTGTTGGAGCATATGTGGAGCTTTGTTGGCATCTTGATTGGCCAAGAATGAAGTATACAAGGTTGATGACATAAAGAAAGAAGCTACACAAGGTAACATTTCAAACTATGTCACATTTGTAACACATGCTCAAAATTTCATCATGTGTGCATTATGGCTGGCCGAATTTTTAATCTTGATTGTGCCATATTTACTTCTTTGAATTAAATGGATTAAATGAAAGATAAAATAACAATATTCTAAAGATGTTATGGAAATAATATGGTGATATTTTTAAATATCACACATGCAGAAAATTTCAGCATGTGTGGAATGTATATAGCCGATTTTATGGTCATAAAGTTTACCAATTTGATTCCAAAAATTAGTAGAAATGTTATGTACTAAATGATGATTGATTTCTTCTACATTTTCAAGGAATTAATCTAATGCCAACATGGCAACAATTTGAATAAGTCTTGGATAGAGCACATGTTGAAAATTTCAGCATGTGTCAAAGTGAGTTGGCCGATTCTCTCATGGTAAATGGTGATGAATTGTCTCACAAATTTTATGGAATTTAATGTGAGACTTATGGCAACATTTTTATGGCTAATTGGCACATGTTTTAAGTGATATTTGCAGATTTATCTAGTCATCAAATGATGACAACTTTCATCCAATCAATGAGTGCCAAGTAAGCAAAGGTTTAATGATCATCCGATGAGGAGTTGCCAAGTAAGCAAGTGGATGTCACAATGATACAAGATATTATTCCTAGGACTTAAAAGATAATTTTCAATAGGAAGAGAAGGCATAGGGGTGCGGCCAATGTTGATAAAAAGAGAGGAGAACAAACAAAATACAAGACAAGTCTTGCAAATCAAATAGCTTAAAACGTTTTCATCTCCTTCTCCTACTACACTTCTTTCTTTCTTCTCTATTAAACCCTATTGTATTCATATTCATACATCTTGAATAGGCTTCATCTATACCACCATACACTCTATATTGTTGTAAAAGATTGATCAAGGTGTGATCAATCTTGCATCCCCTAGGTGGTGGTGTTCGTGAACGTTGTAATCACTTACAAGGTTTGTAAAGGGTTGGAGTTGGTGTGTAACTCTATCAACCCTGTGTGGTAAGGTGTTGTTTGTGTCTTGTGGTTAGTGATAACTAAGAAAGGTGTCCTCGAAGACTGGAGTAGGTTGATTTAACCGAACCAGTATAAAATTCCTAGTGTTTTTTTACTTTTCATCACTTACTTTCAGTTTCCATCACAGTGTATCATTTTTATCACGTTCTTAAAATAGTAAACGAACTTCAAAAATCATGAAACTTTCAGGAAACATAGCCACATGTCTTAAGGTTCATTTGGCGCAAGTGTTAACCCTTTTTGACTGGTATAAGTCATCCAAACGTCAAAAGTTACTGAGACTAGTGTAGTCTGATTTTCAGGCTTGCTAACGTTGAGACTTTGAACGTATTTGACTAACTTCCCAAAAGAATTTTTCAAAATGGTTCCTACCCAATTAAATATACCTAATAAGAGGTTAGTCGTTAAATTTTCAGAGAATTTGGAGTCACGGTTTAATTGGAATTAATTTTTCAAATCAGGCTACCGTTTCTGGCAGATTTGCGCAATCTGACTACCAACGATTTTTAATGGTGTTAAAGGTTGAATTTTAATCTGAAATTTTTAGGAGATACTCGAACATTTGAGACTAAGATCTCTCCATATTTCAGAATATTTGAAGACCTGTAACCTAGTTTTCAAAACGTTTCAAAACAGGTCCTGAAAACAGAAACTATTTTCAGAAGTTAGGTTTTTGGTCTAAAACAATTTTAAAAACCACATTTTCTGCACCCACTATTAAACCCCTTTTTTTAGTGGTGCCTTGCAGATCCTACAAGTGGTATCAGATAGCAGGAACACTCACAACAGAAGGATCCAACGATCTAAGTGAGATGGCAACCACAAACTTCAAAACCGAACAAGAAGGTATGTTCAGTCAAAAGGCCTCCTCTCTTTGACGGTGAGTCTTTTATTCAATGGAAGTTAAGAATGAAACTTTTCCTTATGGCTATTGATATTGATCTATGGTCCATTATAAAAGATGGTCCATTTGTTCTGTCAAAATTATCTACTGTAAATGGAGTCACACTAGAGGTTGTTAAACCTAAACAAGAGTATACTAGTGATTATAAAAGGAGACTGAGTATGAACGCTAGAGCATTGCAATTACTTCTAAATGGGCTAAGTAAAAGTGAATCTAGTTATGTGTCAAATTGCTTTAGTGCTCAAGAAATGTAGAGAATTCTTGAGATAAAACACGAAGGGACTAGTCAAGTAAAAGAGTCCAAAATTAACATTATTATGTCCACACTTAAGTCATTTAAATTATTGACAAATGAGTCTATTGTTGATATGGATCTACGCTTGACTAACATTTACAATTCCCTTGAGTCTCTTGGCAAAGCCTTCTCTATGCAGGAAAAGGTCCAAAAGGTATTACGAAGCCTACCATCCGAATGGGACCCTAAAGAGACGGCTATAGAGGAGAGCAAAGAAACCAAATCAATTAAAATGGAAGAACTAATTGGATCACTTAAGGTATATGAGAACAAACTCACTATAAAAAAATCGGAATCATCATCAAAACAAGGTAAGACTATTGCCTTTAAATCAAATGAATACATCTTTACTTCTTCTGATCACGTAGATGATAGTGATTCTGAATCAGACAATGATGACTTAATTCTATTGGCTAAAGGCTTGAGAAAATTTATGAGAAGGTCATTTAAGAACAAACCTAAGGCTACTTCTACTAAAAGAAATAAGAATAAAACAAATGAGAAGGACGTTAAATGTTGCGAATGCGGTAAACTTGGACATGTATCATATGACTGTCCTAACAAGGACAAGCAAACAAACAAACACCTTGACAAGGATCGAACCAAAAACAGACTCATCTAAGAACCTAAGCAAAGGAAAAGAGCTCTCAAGGCCTCCACTTGGAGTGACACATCTGATTCTGAGACTGATACAGAAGAGGAGACTGCACAAGTATGCTTTGTATCCAAAGCATCAAACGAGGTATCTTCTGACTCTGATTCTGACTCTGAGCCTTCATATGATGATCTTTTTAGTCAGTATTTAGAATTGCATAAATTTACTAAGACTCTCGCAAAAGAAAAGAAGCGATTAATTGAAGACAAGAAGTTGTTAGAATCATCTAACACGAATCTTGTTGCTCAATTAAACGATTCAAAAGAAGAGTCATCATGCATCATAAATACATTAAAATCAGAGATCACATCATTGACAACACATAACAATGAAATGAAATCCGAGATTTCAAATTTGAAATCAAGGAATACGGACTTAGAGAAAATAATGAAACAGTTTGATACGGGATCTAACATGCCAGATCGCATTATTTTATCACAAAAATAGGATAGTGATAAAACCGGATTAGGATACATTGAGACAAATGAAGTATCCATTAAACCAACCAAATTTGTCTTGTCTAAGAAATAGACACACCGAAAGCAAACACGGCGTCTAAAATGATGTAAAGACCCCCTCTCCCCTCATCTCGTCATACTCCTTCTTCATATCATGCAAAATTTAATTATATTCCATATAGATATGAGAAGAAACAAGTGATGCATACACGACATTCATTCCATCCATCTAGATCACGCATTATGCACACCAACATGAGGACATATCAAAAACGAACACCAAATGTCTACTACATCACTCATTCATCTACATTCTTACCATTTGCTAGACCAAGAAGGATCACCCAAGTATGGGTACCGAAAGGTACTTTTATTAAGTGGTGAATAACTAACTCGTAAGGACCGAAAATTAAAAGGGTACCTAAATCATTCTCGTACATTGCAGGGAACCCATACATTAAAAGACACATCAATCAAGTGGTTCTTTGACAGTGGTTGCTAGAGGCACATGACGGACGACCGGAGCTTGTTCACAAAGTTGAAAAAGGTAACAAAAGGCGGATCCGTGTCCTTTGGAGACAACAATGAAGGAAGAATCATCGGAAAAGGTACAATCCGAAGCCCAAGCACCCTTCAAATCTCCAACGTCTTTTTGGTAAGCAACTTATCCCATAATCTTCTTAGCATCTCACAATTTATTGACAACGGCTTTGATATGCGTTTTACTCATCCTTATTGCAATATAATAAATAAAAATGGAGAAGTAGTGTTAAAACGAAAAAGGGAAGGAAACATTTTTACGCTTTCTATGGATGACATGTTAGACGCTAAGTTTAAGTGTTTTATATCAAATGAACCTAACGTTAACTTGTGGCATAGACGTTTAGGACACATCGGCATTTCTACACTTGAAAAACTCCAACGAAAGAACCTAATACGAGGATTGCCTAAACTTGATTTAGACAACTTTCAGTTGTGTGAATCTTGCATTAAAGGCAAACAAAAACGCGAGTCACTTAAACCTAAAAATGAAATAAGCACGTCCAGAGTTTCAGAACTATTACACATTGATTGGTTTGGTCCTAGTCGCACTACGAGTCATGGTGGACGTCGTTATGCTTGCGTGATTGTTGATGAGTTTTCTCATTATACTTGGACTTTGTTTCTTGCACATAAGGATGATAGTGCCATTGAGATTGCAAAACTAATAAAACAACTTGAAAATCAATATGGTTTAAATGTGAAAAAAAATTAGAAGCGATAGAGGCGGTGAATTTAAAAACAAGGACATGATTGCATTTTGCAAAGAAAAAGGAATCAAACATGAGTTTTCGCCACCTAGAACTCCACAATTAAACGAAGTAGTAGAAAGAAAAAATAGGGCGTTACAAGAAATAGCTAGAACCATGTTATGTGAAAATAAATTGCCTAGATTTTTATGGGCGGAAGCCGTAAATTGTGCATGCTATATAATTAATCGATTGTCCATTAGAAAGAAAATAAATAAGACGCCTTATGAGATATTAAATGATCACATGCCTAAAATTGATTACTTTCGTGTGTTTGGTTGCAAATGCTTTGTTTTAAATACGAAAAATAATTTAGATAAGTTTGAATCTAAATCAATTGAATGCATCTTTGTTGGATATTATGTGAATTCAAAAGCATATAGATGTTATGATCCCATCACTAGGCAAATTCTAGAATCCATTCATGTGAAGTTTAATAAATTTGATGAGATTGAAAAAGATAAAGAATATGACGATGATTTTGAATTAAAACCCGTGTTGGATGATGATGATGCATGCATGATACACTAGAAATGCATGATCACTTAGAAATGCATGAGAATGTAAGAAATAATCAACCGAGATGGCATAGAGATCACCCACACGATCTCATTATAGGAGATATCACTCACGGTGTGCGACCACGTAGAAGAATAAATGCGGATGAAATAAATCAATGTCATGCCATGATATTCAAAATTGAACCAAAAAATGTGTTTGATGCTTTGAGTGATTCTTCTTGGATTGATGCTATGCATGATGAACTTAATCAATTTGCAAGAAATGATGTATAGGATTTAGTGCCACGACCACAAGATAAGACTATAATAGGCACAAAGTGGGTGTTTAGAAATAAAATGAATGAAGAAGGAAAAGTTGTTAGAAACAACGCTAGACTTGTAGCACAAGGATATAATCAAGAAGAAGGAATAGATTATGATGAAACATTTGCACCCCTAGCATGTTTAGAAGCCATACGACTTTTACTTGCTATTGCTTGCATGAAAGGTTTTAAACTTTATCAAATGGACGTGAAAAGTCCATTTTTAAATGGATTTATACAAGAAGAAGTATACGTGAAACAACCACCCAGTTTTGAAGATTTGCAACATCCCGATCACGTATACAAACTAAAGAAGGCATTGTACGGTTTAAAGCAAGCACCTAGAGCATGGTATGATCGTTTTGCTACTTTCCTTTTAGAAAATGGTTTTAAAAGAGGCACTATAGATAGTACTCTATTTTTAAAACAAGATAAATTGGATTTACTAATAATTCAAATTTATGTTGATGACATCATTTTCGGCTCTACCTCTCATAAACTTGTTGAAGATTTTGAGACTTGCATGAAATCCGAATTTGAAATGTCTATGGTTGGTGAATTGAATTACTTTCTTGACTTGCAGATTAAACAAACAAGTAAAGGTATACACATAAGCCAAGTTAAATATATAAATGATATGATTAAAAAGTTCAATTTTGAGAATTTAAAATCGTCCCCCACCCCTATGAGTGTCACCAATAAATTAGATAAAGATGAACATGGTAAGGATTTTGATAATGCTTTATATAGGTCTATGATTGGCTCTTTGCTCTATCTTACTGCTAGTAGACCTGATATCATGTTTAGTGTATGCATATGTGCACGTTTTCAAAGTCAACCAAAAGTGTCTCACTACAATGTTGTGAAAAGAATATTTCGATATATTAAGCACACACCCACCTTAGGCATTTGGTATGATAAAGATTGTGAATTTAACTTGCATGCCTATACTGACGCAGATTATGGTGGATGTAAAATAGATAGGAAAAGCACGAGTGGTACCTGTCAATTTATAGGAAATTCACTTATTTCATGGTTTTCTAAAAAGCAAGCAAGCGTAGCCTTATCTACCACTGAAGCTGAATACATGGCACTTAGTCTTTGTTGCACACAATTACTATGGCTAAAACAACAACTTTCTGACTTTGGGATTACGGTAAATCAGATTCTTATATATTGTGATAGTATAAGTGCCATCAACTTATCTAAGAACCCCGTTCTACATTCTAAGGCAAAGCATATAGAAGTCCGCTATCACTTCCTTCGTGATCACGTCAACAATGGTGATATTATAATAGATCACGTACGCACAGAGGCACAAGTAGCAGATATTTTCACTAAGGCACTAAATTAGGCCACATATGAAAATCTTCGTTCTAAATTAGGCATGATTTATGTTGATTTGATTTGATATCTCTTTCTATCTTTACATGCATTTTTTATTGTCTTTCCAAAATAAAGGGAGATAGAATTCATGATTTAATGGGGAGAGAGGGATGCACAAATCAAGGGGGTGCATGATTGGAGGGGGAGCGACAAAACTTTAATCATGAACTTAGGTTATTTTGTAAATCATCAAAAGGGGGAGATTGTAGAGAAAAAGAGGTTTGATTGATTACAAAATACATGATTTAAATAACGGGTACTTAAGAAATGCATGACACGTTTTATGACTTGACACGTTTTTGCATAAAACCTGCCTTATATAGTTCATATATAATGTTGCCGTACTAACGAGCCATGAAGCTTTAAATCTTACATCAAATGGCAAACATTTGTTGTGTTTAAACTATTTTCAGGTGCCACCATTAATGAACTAAAC